>VDFB02189926.1:37059-71899 GCA_007258455.2 Sequoia sempervirens
CCCTCCCATGGAGGGGTTCGACTATGTGGGCAGCCAGACCCCTGCCCAATGATATGTGTGTTTAAAGTTTAATTTTTTATTTATAAATTATGTTAAATTTCGTACTTTTCTTTTATTATAAATATATATATATATAATATCTATAATATATATATATATATTATATATATATAATGTATATTATTTATAATATATATTATATATAATATATATATAGATATAAAAGAGTGATTTATATTAAAGGAGTTTTTAAATGATTAATTTGATTAAAATATTAATGTGGATAAGTTATATTTATTTAAAATGAATTAATACTGTTGTTAAGTATAAGAAAGTTAGAAATAAATATTTTCTTTTATTTAATGAGATGCACTAAGAAAAGAAATTGGATGTATCATTATAATGCATGAAAGTGGAATTGGAATTAATTGTTAGCTTATAGATTCCATATTAATTTAAATGAATTGTGTTTTAGTTGATTAATTTCATACTTCAAGTTATGGATTGACTAGATTTAGTAAATCCTAATAATAGATTTTTTATTTATGCCTAATGTGTTTCAAGTTGTTTTATATTTTATTGGTCAATTTGGGATTATATTAGATCACAAGTCTTCCAGATAAGCTTGTTTGAAGTGTGGGAGTTGTTATTTTTTTAATTACAGATCCTTCGATTTAACTAGGATTGTGTACATGGTTCCATCTGATTTTAGACACCTGATTCTGTGAATAGGTTGTGATGTTCGTTGTGATATGTTTGTTGTTTCATGTTCATTTATGTGCACTTTATTTACCCTTAGTTAGTGGAATTAGATTCCTTGTGTTATTTTTAGGGGAGTGGCTCTTAGTGAGGGTCGGTACACAAAGTGGTACCAGGGTAACTCATGTAGAGTTATTAAGTAAGTGAAAACTAAAACAAAACATTAGTTAGTTTAAGACCTTTAACTAGATTAATAAGCCTCGCTTATAGACTCAAGGGCTAGTTCAGTCTTGAGAATAAGTTGAGAAGGCCTGGAATGACAAGTCGATATCTTGTTATTTTAAAAGATATTCGATTCCTCAACAGTTTGCATGTGGGGCCGGGTTTCGTAAGAGGTTACCAGGGTAACCCAAGTTGGGGGCCGGAACCTAGGAAGAAACACCGGGGTAACCTATGCAACATTGTGATGACACTCCACCTAAAATAACAGTAACCTTGTGAACTTAGCATGTTTGATTATCCTAATTCTGGAAGCATGTAACCAATAAGTTAAGTGTGTACTTGTATAGATTTTCTATGGTTTTTACTTGTGTCTAGGGTTTGTAGGTTATGTCTAGGGAACCTTATTACTATCTCCTAGCACGGGGGGTGGACCTACGGGTACCACATGATTGGGTGGAATGTGCGCCTTACTCCGTTGGGTCCCCAGTTCTTGTTCGTGGCAACGAGTACTTCATGGATGGAGAGCTCATATGTGGATATATGTATTTCCTTAGTTGTATCAGTGGAAATTTTATATTTGTATCACTCCTCAATTGTTAATGAGGTGAACATTTGTAATATGTAATTGTAAACATTTATTTGATCTACCTCATTTAGAAAATGAGTAATATAATGTTATTTCAAATGCAATATATGAACGAATCTTTTATGTATATTATACTTTCATTGATGAAATTTAAATGTTATACAATGTATGCTTTTAAGTTTATGTAAATTAAATACTTGCAATATTTAATACTATTGTCATCTATGGGAATTTCAAGTAGTGTGTCGTCGCGTTACTTAGGGAATGTTTGCAATTAGTTAAGCAAGTGTTTATACTTTAAAAATATATATATTACACTTTCATAGACAATGCATCATTCTTTAGGTTACAAGATGGGGCATTACAGATGAGCTCAAAGAGGTTATGGAAATGCATGAAGGGGTCATAGAGGAAAACATGGCCTTGTTCAATGTCTTGGAAAAGATGTTGTAGTTGTTGTTGACTCTTTTGCCTGATCAACTGGTTTGCTAATTTTTTTGTTGTTGGTATACTGACGGGTTTCTTTGGTTCTATTTGTTGTCAGCATTTTAGTTTTTTGGGCTGCTGCTTTTTATTGCTTAGTCTTTAGTGCAACTTTTTGTCATTGTAAAGGGTTTTGGGGCCCCTTCAAAACCTGCTTTTCCTTATATAAAACATAAAGAAAGTGGATAGAATAAATCTACTGCTAATAGAGAAACCAAGGGATATAATGAGGGATTATTGGACTCATTTGCACATAGTAATAGTGAAGATTATTCAATGTGATAAGACTAACCAATTGAGAATAAAGCATGTGCTTTTACGTATTTACCCACTAGCTATAACTAGTAAATAATCAATTATAACCTAAAGTGTGAATGACTTTTTTAGGCTATAATATGGGAATTGGCACCAAAAATAATATGAATTAGGCATAGATAAAAGATGTAAGCACTCATAATTTAAGTTCCTATAGACATGCTACTAAGAAAATATCTTCCAAGATTGAACTAGAATTCTTACCAGGGAAATTTCATAATCATTCGAACTATCAAACTATAAATATCACATTGAGATAGAAAATAGGACATAATTTCAATTTCTTAATTGTACAAATTTGTATCATTCATTCTCCACTTCGCATTCCTCCAATGTTTAAGTTTTTTATCAATTTATCTTGATATGATATTGAATTCTATATCATATTAATACAATTGGTAAAAATCATTGACAATTATTAAAATAAAATTAAAAAACATGAATACAATCGTTTAAATTCTTCAAAACATGAAAATAATCAAACTAAATTTTAAAACATGTTATTTTAATCTTTTATGACAATGAAAGAATAAAAAGGTGACATATTTTTTAAACAATGATTGAAACTTCTCAAAATTATAAAATGTGTGTTTCTATTTTAGAGAAAGTGGAGTTTACAAGGTAAAACAGAGCATGTGAGTCCAAACGCATGGCATGCACATGTTTTTTAATTATTCATTTTTATTACTTGCAGAGAAACACACTCACATTATAGCATGAGCATGTTATTTTTCACTTTGAATACTTTCAACTCATAGGGTTGGATTTTCCTTGGGCATCCAACCTAAAGGTTTGGACTTCATTATTAATGTCCAAAGGTATGTTTTCTAAAAAATGTAAAAATACGCCTAAATGTTGAGCACAGTCTCCATTAGGTTTGCACACCTTTCAATGATAAAAAAATGTCACAATGCCATCAATCTCTCTCTTACCTTTCTAACTATACCATTTTTTTTATATTTCTAATACATTAAGGTTTTGGTCTTGAATTTATTTTGTCAACATCTCTTTTTTGCCAAAAAACCTATTTATAATATTTTTAGTGTCATATTTTATTCATTTATCCAAAGTTGAAATAAATTATATTTTTACATTCTACACTTTATTCTATACACATTGAAAAAAAAATGAATTTTGAGTGGTTTTCAAAAAAATTAGGGGGGAGCATGCTCAATTTTCTATTTTTCACCTAAGATGTGTCCTGTAGTGCCCCTCAATTTGCCTTCTGTTTCTAACTATGGCGTGGTTGTATTGGACATTATGATACTTTGTTACATAGTTATGATGATACCTGATGACACTTTTATCGCCGATGTTTATGCTTATATCATGTTTAGTAGATTAGTTTAATTGATTGTGTGAGTTATTATTGCTATGAGCATTATGTGATTATTGGATGTATGTTCTTATCATGTTATTAGTATTTGATTATTTTGCATTGATGTATTTTGATGAAGGGGAACAGTCTTGCATCTCTCGCTTGCAAGTGTCCTACGACACGACGATTTTTCTTCACGGTGTGTTTGACTGTTTGTCTATGTACATGCTTGACTATGTGGTTTGCTGCAGGTTGTAGGTACCAGGCATCGACTCCACCTGAATTTTCAGGTTTGAGTGTGCCTTAAACCCAATGAAGATTGTTGATTCAGAGATAACTTCGAGTCCCCTACATTGAGCCATCATCCTCGACGAGGATGTGTATCTGTCGTCACCTTGGCGGTGTTGTTCATTTGTGTCTTGTGTCGTGGTCTTGTTTTTTGTTTTCACCATGAGGTTTGGTATTGCTCGATATTTTGTACGTTTAAATTAAATTAGTTGGTTTGTGCTTTGATTGATTATTGCACTAAAATAAAGTTAATGAGTCGAAATCCTTTTTGATAATTAAATAGATGCTTTTATATCATTGTAATATTGATCTAGAATAAAATATTATTAATATTTTATTTTGATTTACATAAACTAAAATTTATGGCTTAATAAAGAAATATTAAAAATAAATATATCAAATTATTGTAGTGTGCAAACAAAATTAATGAAAGGATTAAATTAATAAATTAAATATTATAAAAGTTGATTTTGATGTGCAAATAAATAAAATATTAAGTAAATAAGTTAAATATTGTAAAAAATTGAATTATTGAGTATAGATATATTAGAATATGTTACAAATAAGTATATTTGAGTTGTGGCAGTTAAGAACATGAGGAAAATAAAATAAAATAATTGATTTAAAGAAGTGGATGTTGTAACGGATTGGGGAAATAGTTATTAATAAATTATTTATTTTGCAAAAAGCAAGGGGGCTTTTGGTTATTCTTCTGGAAAGTAATTTGGATTTCTCTCCCGTGAATAATTTTCTTCTTCTTGGAGGTTTCTCATCTAGGTTTTGGGGAAAAGTTTGAATTGAGTTTGGCATAGGTGATTTTGGGGAATATGTAGAAGAAATTGGAGCCGTAAGCTGGAATTTGGGAGAGCTCCGCATCAAGACTTCAACTCTGACAAGCATATAAACTATGTTCCATTATATCTCCTCCATTTTAATGTTGGATTAGAAAATGAACAATGCATAATTGTGTTGTTTGAAGAAAAATAAATGCTTGAATTTGAGCTGTGCTTATTCCGTAAATTCCATGCAGCCTTTGGAAATCAAAATGGGAATGTGTATTGGATAAATGTTTTGTTGACCTTGAACATGGTATTTCAATCTATATTTAATTTATTCCTCTCTGCCTCTGTCATGAAACAAATTCAGGTTAAGTTGTCATAGTTGTCTCCTTGCACGCATCCATCATAAATAGTGTTTTAATTTCATTTCGTGGCAACTTGTTCTTTTTGAACAAGTTAGGAATTAAATGCGTATTCTTCTAACTTGAAACGTAACAAAATTTTATGGGATTTCCATTGATTACATTATTACAAATTGCACTCTTTGTTGCATTGAAATGTTCGCCCATGTTTACAAAGTATGGCCTGAACTAGAATTGTATTGGTTTATTTAGTTTTCTATCAACATTTCAATTCTTTCCATTTGAATACATATTGTAAGTCGTTGTCTTCAATCTGTGATATCGATTGATATAGTTATATGTGTAAATTAGTAATGATGGCATTTGATACCTTTAGAATAGATAAACTCTATGTCTTAAAATTCGATGGAGTTAAGCCTTAATAGTAATTTGTCATATATAAAGTTATACATTTTGATATATTGGAACTATAAGTATATTGTTTACATCGTTATACTTAGATCGCTATGAGTTTGATACCATACATTTAGGTTGTATATTAAATTGTATGAATACCACCCGTGGTTTGTAAATTTATATATATATATATGTGTGTGTGGGGGCATCTAGAGGTAAACATTTATGAATACATTGTGGTATTTTAATTTATTACTTTGACAACAGCGTATTGTTTAATTAAAACTTATAAATATATATATGTATGTATATATATGTATATATATACATATCTATATAGAAATATATATATATATATATATATATATGTATATATATACATATATATATATATATGTATGTATGTATGTATATGTACAAGCATACATTGATATCAAGGTCTATAAAATATATTGATGTATAGTAATTTATCACTCAGGTAATAGTATTTTGTTTAATACATGTATATGTATACACGTATGCATATGGTGATTCTAGCTAAAGTATATTGTTGCCCTTAATTCTAATTGGATATGATGATTGAATAAATGAAATAGGGGAAAAACAAGATAAGGTAGAATTAATTTATTTGTAATTAAATACATGAAGAATTTGATTATATGGAATAATAGATTATTTGTGAATTAAGATGGACTCTTGGTAAACATGAAACGATTGCTTGTAATTCCATTCTAGATTCTATGTTCTATTATTGCTTGAGTTGTTGTATAAAGGAAAGTGAAATGATTTTGACTTGGAAATAATTGTGGGTTATTGTGCAAATGTTAAGTCATTGTGGGAAGTAGGGGTTCGAAGTCTTCCAGAGGCTTGGGAAATGTGTTATGGGTGAACTATTGTGTTGGACCCTTGTGTTGTTGTGGGTTTTAGCCATGCATTACTTTCTTATTATTACAGTTGTGTTTGAGAGCAAGATGGACCATGCCTTGCTCAGGATATATATACTTTTGTAGTTTTTCGTTCTATGTACATAAAGGCTATACCCTGTTGATTTTATTGGGTCTCTTATCTGCTATAAGGGGGAGTGGCTCTTAATGGGGGTTGGCACACAAAGTGGTGTTAGGGTAACCCATGTGGGAGTTTCTTAACTCAGTGATAACTTAAAATGAATTAGGGGGGTTGGGTAGTTTAAACATTAATCAAAATAAGTGAATGCTTCTCCCATGCTTGTAGTGCTCATTTAGGCTAAGGATGGGTTGAGAAGGCTTGGTTGGCAAGACCAACTTCCGTTTCCTCACAAAAGGAAAATCAGTTTCACATGTGTCACCCTATGGGACTGACGCATAGTGAAAGGTTGTCAAGGTAACCATAGATGGGGTCTGACGCCTAGGGAGTGGTTGTCAAGGTAACCCATGTTAGGACCATGCGATAACACTCTTCCCTCTAAAAACTAGTATTTCCTTTGTTTTCTCTCTCTCCTTGGTATGTGATGTCCTTTGGAAGAAATGTATGATCTTTTGTAATGTGTTTGTTGAAATGTCAGTTGTTCTTTGTTTAGCTTTGTTATGTTATTGTTGGTTTTTCTTGTAGCCACTTGCTGCAATCTATTTGTAATAACTTTGTAATATGTTTTTTTATCAATACAATTTTTTTTTGGCTTGTGTGATCTATCATTTTCTTCACTTGTTCATTTTCTTCACTTGTTCATATTTTATGGAAATCAATGTAAAAATTTATATAATTTTTAACTGTTATCAATAAGATTTTGTATGACATGTATTTTCCACAACATACAATGCCAAACTTGTCTTTGCTTGTAATAAGTACATGTTGACTTTAAGAAATTATATCATCTCGTTTTATTTGGTTATGTCTAGTATTGATTAAATTTGATTCTAATATTGACTTCTACAACAATAAATTATATTTTATTTGATTTTGAGAATGAGCATTTATTTCACTTGAAGTTTAGTTATGTCTATATTGATTGAAATATTTAATGTCTATATCAATTCACATAAAGTCTACAATAAAAAAGTAAACTTTAATAGCCAATTAAATATTTTTTCAATATTACAAACTATAATGATAATAATTTAAAACAATAATAATAATAATAATAATTGACCAAAAATATTGAAACAATTTATATATCAAACATTAAAATATTTACCATAACACATTAATAATAAAATACATCTTTTCTCTAAAATATTATACCATTTAATAAAATATTTCTTAAACCTATAACCACATCCTTAGCTTCTTCAAAATACTTGCCTTAAAACTTTCTAAAAATAATAATTTGAATCGAATTTCTACCAATGATATTTTTTGTAATTTGTTTATAAATAAATGTCTATTATAATATTTAGAAAATGATATATAAAAAAATGTAGAATTAAAATTTCTTGCATATTTTTAATAAATAAAGTAATAGTTTAAAAGTAATAGTTTAAAAAACTTAGTCGTGGAGATGATCAAATGTGACGTCATGTTCTAAAACAGGAAAATCGGTGCTTATTTATATTTTGAATAAAAAGACATTTTAACTACTAAGTGTAGGTAGCTATCATAGTTATTTATATCATACAAGTCACTTTAGAAATTGATTTTCAAGTTTATATACAAGTCAATTAATTTAACTATCTTAAATGAATAGATGTTGAGAGGTGGTGGGATGACATTTCTATTTAAGTATTATTAATGTTATAAATTAGTAATTGGACATTAAACTGGAAAAATTAGAAATTGTAAGAGATAAAGATAAAATTATAAACGTTTTTTTAAAGATTTTTAGCAAGGTAAGGTAGAAAAAGTAAGCGAATATTGTTTAAATTTGGGTTAATTTCTTAATATCGATATATGACTATTGGAAATGTAGGAATGGAAATATCATAGGGGTGTCTTTATTAAAGACGACCTAACAAAATAAGAAGAATTTTCAATTGTCAAAAGTAAAGTTTGTTTAAATATAGTGAAAAATATAAGTAGAAAAGTAAATTTTGTGTTTTGATGTAAGTAGCTTTTTAAAACTTGCTATCGATACTAAATGTTAAATAGTCAATAGATGTAGCTATCTAAATTCAAGGAGAAAATGCACCTACACCAAATAATGTCATAATCAACATCCAATGATTAAGATTACTTTATAAAACCTATGGATAAGATTGATTTAAGAATACTATTTTCAATCTCATTTATTCAAATATAATTGTAAATTTACATATCTAAATGCTTCTCACTAGAAGCAAGTGCTTATTGACATACAAATATATTAAATAAATAAATATAAATACTCTTTTAAATTATATTTTAAATTCTTATTGATAGTTTTGTGATTAATTTGATTAAAGGAAATTCAATTTATATTATTAGTTATTTGATATTTGTATTAAAATACAACTATTTAGATACTTAAAAAGTTCTTTTATCAAATATAAATTTACTTTTGAAATCAAATTCATATATGTAAAGTTTACTTGATCTTAGTTTAGGATAATCAAATGAAGTTCCTACAACTTAGTACAAATCAATTTAGACTAATAATTTAGAGCTTGTGAGTAATTCTATTGGCTAATGTATTTGATATTAAATATTTAGTTATAAAAGTAAATCGAATGGAAATAGGTGCTTAGCTCTATGCCTGGAGAATGAATTTCATTTGATGAAAATTCTAAACTTGAATATTGTTGGCCTAGTAAAAGTTATCTCTTTGTCATTGAAACCCCTTGGATCCTATGATGAACATGTGCTCTATCCTTGGTCAATTTTGTATCTCTAAGTCTATTTTATAGTCATAGATTCATTCTTTGTGTATGTATTTGACCCTACTCAATGTTATTTTTTCTTTGTAGATCATTTGAGTAATCTATTCCTACTTTACCCTTGTTTTCTATTTAATTGAAACATAGAAAAATGTAGGTGTGGAAAGATGTGAGTGGGTTCACCAAAATGAAATGAAGACCTAACACGCCCTTATTTTTCCTAGTTTCATATAGAAACAGGAGAGATCTCTCCCAAGGATAGAATTGAATCAACCTTGTGGTGAGTCAACTGTATGGGGATGGGGGATCTCTGATTTTTCTTTGATAGAAAATATGACTAAAATGTCTGAAATGCACTTTTGGGAGATGAAAATAAAATTCCTAATGAACTCAATTATGTGATGTAAAACTTGAAATACAAAGTTAAAGGATAACACAAATAGAAACAGTAATTTTCTGATAGATCTGAGAAGGAAAAACTATTGTGTACCTATCACCAAAAATGGTTTTTGAGTGTCCTACCAAGATAGATTCACCCTAGGACGAATGGGTCTCTGTATAGGGAACCAAAATCTAATTTCATATTCCTCAGATCTCATATCTAGGATTCTGATTGAACCTCTAGATTCCACTAGTGAAAAGTCAAAAATAAATTTTGTAGGTGAGTTTCCATGGCTTGAAAACTTTGATGACAACTTTGCAAAATTGCACTTTTGATCTAGTTTCAGTCCTTCTTCACCTATAAATCTGCACACACAAAAGAGAGGGAAAAATGTTTGTTTTTGGGCATGAATAGGGGTTTTCCTTGGTCAAACCCTGGTTTGGTAATTAAACATTGATTATAATGAAATAATGATAAAATATAAGGAATTATGAAAGAACGAGACTTGTTACAACTCACCAAACCCTCAATGGCTACCCTTAGAGGACTGAATTCTAACACATCTCTCTAAGGATTGGATCTTGCATGAAATGGCTTGATTGGATGATTGATCTTGATGCTTGAATGCTTGAAACCTACATCACAATGTTAGCTTCAAAACATAATATGAACACACATGAATCTTGACATGATAATATGATCTTGAATGCTGCTATAGATGACTGATAAATCTACTCTTCAATACTCTTGACAATAATATTTTCTCTAGGAATTCTTACATAAGTGTGTTAGGTTTGAATTGATAAAATAACTGTGTATTTATAGGTTTTTATCTAATTTCTTGAAAAATAGATTATGTAAGCCGACATTTGAAACTTGAATTTGAATCATTAAAATGCCGCCAAAAACATATTAAAAATTGGGTCTTGGCACTTAAGGAGGACCCATTCGCCCTTGGGTGAATAGGTCTTGGGACCTAAATCTAAGACACAATTTCCAAGATGTTTAAAATAATGTAAGCATTTGTTTAATAATTAGAAATTGATTTTCAAGTTTAAATACAAGTCAATTAATTTAGCTATCTTAAATAAAGAGATGTTGAGAGGTGATGGGATGACATTTCTATTTAAGTTTTATTAATTTTATAAATTAGTAACTGGACATTAAAAGTTTAATGAACATAGAAAAAAAAATGGTAAGAGATAAGAATTATAAAGGTTTTATTAGGATTTTTAGTAAAGATAGGTAGAAAAAATAAGTGAATATTGTTTAAATTTGGGTTATTTTCTTAATATTGATATATGATTATTGGAAGTGTAAGAATGGAAATATCATAGGGTTGTCTTTATTAAAGACAACTTGCAAAATAAAAAGAATTTTCAATTGTCAAAAGTAAAGTTTGTTAAAATATAGTGAAAACTATAAGTAGAAATGTAAATTTTGTGTTTTGATGTAACTAGCTTTTCAAAACTTGCTATCAATAATAAATGTTAAATAGTCAAGAGATGTAGCTATCTAAATTCAAGGAGAAAATACACCTACACCAAATAATGTCATAATCAACATCTAACAATTAAGATTACTTTATAAAATTCATGGATAAGATTGATTCAAGAATACTATTTTCAATCTCATTCAAATATAATTGTAAATTTACATCTCTAAATGTATCTCATTAAACAAATGCTTATTGATATACAAATATAATAAATAATAAATTATATAAATACTCTTTTATATTATATTTTAAATTCTTATTCATAGTTTAGATATTAATTTGGTTAAAGGAAATTGAATTTATATTATTAGTTATTTGATATTTGTATTCAAATACATAAAAAAGTTATTTTATCTTGAATATAAATTTGCTTTTGAAATCAAATTCATATACACAAATTTTACTGGAGCTTAGTTTAGGCTAATCCAATTAAATGCTTACAACTTAGTATAAATCCACTTAGACTAATAATTTAGAGGTTGTGAGTAATCATATGGTCTAATGTATTTGATATTAAATATTTAGTTATAAAAGTAAATCAAATGGAAATATGTGCTTAGCTCTATGACCAGAGAATGAATTTCATTTGATGAAAATTCTAAATTTGAATATTGTTGGTCTAGTAAAAGTTATCTCTTTGTCATTGAAACCCATTGGATCCTATGTTGAACATGTGCTCTATCCTTGGTCAAGTTTATATCTCTAAGTCTATTTTATAGTCATAGATTTATCCTTTGTGTATAGATTTTACCCTACTCAATGTTATTTTATCTAATTTTATTGTGTTTGATATCTAAGAATAGTGGTATTTAAAATCACCTTAGAAGGATTTTTTTATAACACAAGGGAACATGTTCATTAGAGGTCAACTATAAAATGTGTGTAAAAGATCAAATACAATAGGCAAGTGCCCTAGAATGATGTATGCAAATTTATTTCTCTTAATTCTCCAAGCTAAAGTGTTTTACTATCAATGTCTCCTTGAATACTTGTAGGATGAGAAATAATGTGAAATGATGCAAATTGATTCCCATAAATATAAGCACATAACATCAAATATCACAAACATGTGTTTAATCCACTCACAATGACTAGAAGAAGAGGTGAAAACCAGCCAAATTTGACTTTCAATTATGGGTTCACCTTACAACTATAAAAATGATCCTAGGTAGGAAAATGGTTGTGGTTCTATGGGGGATGAATATCTACCTATATATGTGGAATCATAAAACAAAATCTATTTAGGAAGATATATAGAAATAGATAACATGTGGATAAATGCATAGGGTGTGTGGTGGGATAGATAAAGATTAGGGGAATGATCCCAAATTCACACATGATTTCAGTATTTATCAATATGTACATGTATTAAAACATTTTTTGAAAATGGACACAAAACTAAATGGGAAATGGTATGGGTGCACAATTTTTACAATTATATTTTGTCCACACTTTGAGATGCACATGAATCCTAAAATGATAATGTATCTCAAAGTATGTAGTAAATATTTAGGCATAAAATAATATCATGGGGATCCATACAAAGAAGTGGACCCTATTGAATGTCATCATGTAGGCTCATCCTTTTATATGAACTTTGCATGGGAACCTACAAAACAAATGAAAAATATTGAAAAATAACATTTATCTCACAAATAGAAAATGATTACAATTATGAACTTGCTTAATTGTCCAGGAATAGAAATAATAGCAAATGAGTACAATTATGGAATTTTGCGTATTGAGAAAAATATGGCTTTCTATTGATCTTGGTGGTCATAGGATGACAAATAACATGTGTTAGTACAAATCATGTGATGATGGTATATCTACTCTATTAGGAAAAGTTGATAAATCTTGCATCCTAATGATAAGAACCAAAAATGTAATATTCGGCTATATAACACATTTTTTTCAAAGATATAGAGGTCAATTTCAGTCCCAAAAAATGTTAGAATGGGCCTTAATTTGATCAAGTTACAATGGCATGGATCTCTTAGAGATTCAATTAAAATGGGGGACCAATTGGATTCCCAAATAAAAATTATGCCCTCTAAAAGTCAATTCTTCCACATAAAAAATGTAAGAAAATATATGATGCATGAGACTTGTAAGAGGGAGTTACACTTATTGACCAACTGATGAAACATGTTATGACACACCATAAGACATATATAATTGGAGATAATGGAGCCCAAATAAACTACTCATGTTGATGAGTGGATTATGGCGATCTTATGATATATGAAAGAAATAAGTTATTTTTATCTTGTGGACTCATCTTGGTATTTAGGTATTGAATTTTAACTAGGTATTTGGGTGCCACATTTTGAAAGGTTTTATCTCATCATTTCCTAATTACCATTTGACAGTTTCATGTATTTCTTCTTTATTTTATACTTGAGAAGGAGCTATCATAGTTATTCTTGTAGGTACTGTTATACTACCATAATTGTTTCACATCTCTTGTTGGCGATACTCAATAAAAGCTTAGACTTTGCAAGTGTATTATAATTTCTATTATTAAATAAATATTAATTTTCTTTATATTGGAGGTTAATGGGATATGATTGAGAGGTAATAAAGGAACATGGGGTGATTCATGAAAAGATATTGGGACAATAAAAAGAGGGGATAATGGAACATAAGGTGAAATAAGAGAGGGTAAAGGTATGGGAATAGAAGGGGATAATGAAACATAGGATGAAAAAGTATAGATTAATGGGATGGGCCAAGATGAGAAAACATAACATAAGGTGAACTATTATAGGTTAGTGGGATGGAATTATGAGGGAATAATGAAACATATGGTGAATTAGGAGGTTTATAGGGAGCTTGAATATAATACATGAATTTGGAACTTGATTCATGTAGTAGTAATGGAGAAGAGAGTTGATCAATAGTAAATAAAATGAATTTTTTGTAATGGTATGTGTATAGGATGAAATGTGGATGAAGGTGGTATAATACAAAAGGAGGTGTGAAATATTGGGCTATGTGATATATTCAAAATAGGTAAAACGTGTGTCCAGTGGTAGGAATATAAGAGTGAGGTGAACATTGAATGGTAAATATATTTAGGATCTCAAAAAATAAACTAAACATGTCATCCTCTATTGGATATGGACAAGAAGACATCGTGGTAGGTTCCTCAAAACATAAAATTCATTCACATCGCATGTCCTAAACTAATTGTGTTTGGTTAAAATGTATGGTGAGGAAGAGGATACAAGTATAAGTTATGGGATGGTGGAGGTAAGAGTTAACTTGGATGAAGGGACACCATATCTTGAAAATGAGCATGAAATAAACTATGTGGAATATTTTTTCTCACTATGATCTACCATCATAATAATTGACTTGTGTCCCTAACAAATAACATAAAGAAAGTGGATAGAAGAAATCTAGTGTTAATAGAGAAACCAAGGGATATAACAAGGGATTATTGGACTCATTTCGACATAGTAATAGTGAATATTATTCAATGTGATAACATGATGTAGAGAAAGACTCACTCACAACAAACTTGACACATTCCAAACAACGGTCCAACACAAATGATGCAAATGTGCATTCTTGCTCACCTTATACAACTTGCTCCTATAGCCTATGACACCCAACAATGAAGAAATAAAACAACAACTTGAGGAACATGAGTGTTATGAAATCTCACAACACATTTCAATTATCTACTTCCCATTCATGATCAAACAATGCTAGGAATCCATTGAACACACACTTAACTAGGTTTTATTACAAATTTTATGCAATTTTTGAACACACGGACCCTCATAACTCCTCCAAACTTGCAACCTATGAATTTTAATTTTGTAGAGGTGTGGGTAGTCATGGAAAAAATATTTCCACCAAGTTTCATGATTTTTCAATGGTGGAAACTCTACCCATGATTTATTCTTGCTTTTTGGAAACCCTAGGCAGGGTTTGGACCTATCAATACAAAAATGGCTATAAATTTTGCAAAAATTAATGAAACGACTCCCAAAAAAACTAAAAATTTTGTATTTCATAGCTTCATCCCCATGCCTTCCCTCAATTTTACCAGGTTGTACACAACCCTACCAAGCAATTTTCTTGTTGTTTCACAGTAAAAGTTTGTACATGGCAATCACTAATTTGATCATAACTTTTGTAAAACACAATGAAATTCACTCAAACCAAAAGCGTTAGAAATATTAAAAAAATCTAAAGATTTTACAATAACTTATAGGGATGTACTATAGGGTACAATTCCATACAATCTAATTTATAGTCTGTTACACATAGAAAATGCAAAGGAAAACGTGCAAAATTGAAGTATTTTCATTCCAAAACGTTCTCTAACCTTCTCCAACATTGATGCTTATGTGTAAATTTAATATTTATTTCATTACATTCATTCCCATCATTAAAAACTGACTTCTAACTTCTCAAACCAAAAATACAACTTTTTGACAACTTTGACATGACAACTTTTGCAACTTTTTTGCAACTTTTACAACTTTTTGCTCCTAATCACCAAAATGACTTAAAAGGATCCCAAATGGCTTAGAATGGTCCAAATTGACCTTATTGACCCAAAAAAATTCCAAGAAACCCAAAATTCAAAGTTTCACAAAATTACAAAAAGTGCATCAAAGGATGCCCCTGCATCATACTCCCGAAGGGAGAGAAAAATTTGAGTTCCACGTCCAATATGAATCTTCTTTTTTGTTGTCCATCTCCTTTGCATGTGTGCATTATTTTATTTTTTCTGGACCTCAACTACATTTTTTTCAACTGGTTCACTTGTGCTTTTTAGTCCACCAACATGCTTCTTGAGCTAAGGCCAACTCAGCCCCATATATCCATGGTTTTCCGCTTGTCTCCTCATTCTAGCTTTAGCTTTGACTGTAATTGAAAATTTATTTTCTCTTTCATCCACTTTGTCTTCTTTACCTGCACAAGAAACAAACAAATTAAGGAAATCATATTCTTTGCTTTCATACTTCACTTCTTCATCCACCTCATGTTTTCCATACATTCTTTTCTCTTCATTATTCTCCAACATCTTTGGCTTCACCTCAACCTTACTCAACCATTCATTTTTTTATTTTTGAATTGCTCATCCATTCTTTTGTTCTCCTTACATCAACATTCTCAACTCTTTCTTCTTCTCTTGAGAACCATGTTATCTCCTTATCCTCCTAATGTATGAGCTAATTAAGATAATTTAAATTGTTGTAAATTAAATTAAATAGCTCACAAACACCATTCAACAACACACAAAAAAAATTGCAATACAATTTCCAATCCAAGATTGCAATGTGCAATTGGAAATTTCTTGATTCAACAAATGGGAAAATGAATTATTACAATACAAAGATGGAAAATGATGCATAAAGCCTTACAAGACTAAAAAAAATATTTGCAGCAACAAATCAAAGCTTCTCTAACATCTGCACAAATCACTTCCACCATTCAAACCCTTCAATTTGCAACACCCGGTAGTCTTTCTTCCCTACAAAAACACTCTCAAATCTACTAACACACCATAAAATCCCCTCTCGGAGGTAAGCCACGACCTCCTCCTCTCTTCTTGTGTTTTACTTGTGAAAAACCTCCTCCAAAAATGAATAAAATTTAATTTTATCAACACTTGATGAATCCTAAAAAGAAATTTCAATGCATTTCATTGTGATTTCTTTTCATTCCAAAGGAATCTCAGGAAAAATCAACACCCCTCCCCAAGAATGACAAATAAAATTCAAATTTAATATTTAAAAATGAATAAAATATCATTCCCTAACTCCAGACTTAGCAAATATGAGAGATGGGCTTTAAATGGCTATGATGCTTTCACAAATAAGCAAAAAGTAGATTTTTCAAACCTGGGCACCCACCTCTTGGGTCCCTATTTTTAAGGAGTTGTGAGCATTTAAAATTAGAATTACAAATGAATTTAATGGCTCCCAAAAACCCACGCCATGTTCTTCTTTTTTTTGTTGCTTTTTTCAGTTTTAAATCATATTCTCCATGATCTCCATTCAACCAATTTGACCCAAATTGAATCCAAATTCAAATTCCAATTCACACCAAAATATGAATTTCACACATCAAACATGAAATTCAACCACATGAAAAACTACAAAATGAAATTGACAAGTCAGTTGGTTGATACAGGATTGCATTGATCCATGGATGCTCCTACATCCGACACCCATGGTAGAAAAGGAATGTTTCTTGAGCGCCTCATAAACATTTGTACATATGATGCTCATTTTGCACCCACCTTGCTGCCTTATTCTCCTAAAGCTTATTCCTCACATGTCCCTACAACTTGATGTCTCTTCCCTCTTTCATTCTTCCTCTCTTTCTCCCTTTTTTCACATAATTAATCTCCCACCAACTTACACTATAAAAATCTTAAAATTCATGAACATCTACTACTCCTTTAGAAAAATAACAAAACTCATTCATTACCTCTTTATCTTTTATCACTACAACAATTTTCTCATCATCAACCTTGGTTACAACACTGTGCTCCTTTTTCTCCATGCCTTATAAAAGACAAATTTCAGCTGCAATCACTTCTTCCTCTTCTTCCTTACTTTCACCCGTAATACCTATTATCACCTAAAATTGCACCCTTGTTGAACCTGATGTTCAACACCTCAGTGTAACATAGGAAGACCTCTAAAGCTGTGGGTCACTTGTAAACAAAGATCAACCTTCTGAGAAGGTCGGCTTCCTATGGTGTCACCTAACTACTGATCTTGTAAGGAAAAGGGAGAAGGAGAATGCATTAAAAAAATGAAAATTAAATCCTATGGTGATGCACCAAAATGACAAGAACAATGAGACACTCGAGTTACACTTGAATTGTAGTACCCCTCCATTTGTTGCTATGTGTATCAGTTTGCTTGTGTCTGTTTGTTAGTCATGTAGCTATTTTGGGATACTATTTTGTATTGCCTCTAGTTATGACATTAATGTTATATTGGTTGTTAAACCCTATGGATGATTTATTAAATATCAAGATTATTTGGTTAAGCTCATATGAGGACATTGTGGTGGATGCGCGTGTGTTTGGATATGTTGTTTCTGAGTTTTTAATGTGGATATCATGATGTGTTTGATGTTTAAGATATTATGCCTGTCAGTCCTGGTGAAGAAGATAGTGTAGCACTACTCACTTGTGAGTATCCTGTTGCACTGCGATTCTTCTTCACGGTGTGTTTTTTAATATATGATGATATGTTTAACAGTTGATGTTCTATGCAGATACAGGTACCGGGTATCGGCTCCACCTGCTTGATAGGTTTGAGCGTACCCTAATCCATAAAATCATGTTGATTCGGAGATAGTTTCAGGTCCTTGTTTAACCACCGTTCTTCATTGAACAAGTATCGGTTGTCGCCCATTGTTGTTTGTCATTTTTTTTTTTATCGTGTTGTGTTTGTGTGAGTTGATTTGTTTAAATTAAAATTAAACAGGTTAATTATTGTTCTTTAAAAGGTTTTATTAAATTAAGTTATTTTGATTATACGTTATTTTATTGAAATATTAAATCACTATGATTTGGTGATGGTATGATTTATTAAATTAAATTAAAAGAGATATTTAATTAATTGCATTTCTTGATTTTAATTGTGCAAATTTTAATTAAGGAAAAGAAGATATTTTAAAGAGTATATTTTCAAAAGTTAAAATATCTGGAAACTAGACTTGTGTGAAAATATCTTAGATATTTATAACTGCTTGAGTGATTATAGGAATGCATGATTACAAACAGATAAGTTGTAACTTGGGGAGTAAATGGTATTAATTAGCCTTTAGGGTTGGAAAAAAAAAATGGGGATTCACGGTGATTTTCTGGAAGAGCCTTCACAGCAGAAATTTGGAGAAAATTTTGCTTGGAAGGGAGTTATACGAGTCTTCTGGAAAAGCTGGAGGACGGTTTTCTTGATTATGAAAAGTTTTGGATGTGGTCTTCCGATTTTTTCATATGTTTGAGTGCAAATTAAACAGGAATCACAGGTTCTTTTCTTTTACTATCTGAGATTTATTCTGAAGCAGACAAAACCTTTTCGTTTGAATGCTGATTGTTTCAAGAAAATTATTGTTTGTCTATAGAATTTGTTTCATCTTCTTGAACCTGTGCATGCAATAGAGAAATGATTAAAACATGAATTTTTGAATTTAAAAGAAAAGAAAAAACGTATTATGTAATTGTGTTATTCTAGATCTGAAATTTGTTCTAATTCTTCTGTAGAAGGTTTAGTAAATAATATGTTGGATCTTGAGAAGTTCTGAACTGTATCTTTTGACACCATTTCCTAGTTGTTTCGTTGCCATCTTGTTGGAATTGTTACACCAATTGAGTATCCTCATATTTTGCTGTTTCTGTGTCTAAAATAAATATTGTTAGTGCCACTCATCAATCAATTCAATTTGTGCATATCTTGTTGTCTATTGTCTTTCTTGAAACCACCTTCTATGTTTCCTTCAATCAACAGTCCACGTTCATCCTCTATATGTTTATAATTTGTGCATTTAAGTCTGCCAGGCTGTTACATTTACAACATCTGGCAAATGTCGTCCACCTTTTATACCTTGATGAATAACCATACCTTCTTCACTAGTTTCCTTATGGAATGGGCACGCAGGAAGCTGGAAAGAGCTATGGATTGTGGCCTTACATTTATTTATTGCTTTTTCTTGAATGTGTATATCAGCCTCTGAAATTAGATCATGCTTTTTCTTCTTACCCATAGTGTTGGTTACCAGCCTAGAGCATAGGTCAGTGAGCCTTTCACTAGTAATTTATAACAGTTATTGTTTGCTACTTTGTCCTTTTCAACTCAAATGATCTAGTCTTTAACATCAGTATTCCACAGTTTAGCTTCCTTGATATTCAAAACTGTATTTTGCACTATTTTGGTATAGAGGTGTTGAATGTAATAATTGTTTCCATAAACTTAACTACCGACTGTATTCTCTTAAATAGTTAAGCCAGGTTAATAAAGACTCCAGACGAGTTGTCATAGTGTAAACTTCTGATAGATTTGAATATAATATTTCTTGTGGGCGTATTTTCCCTAATATGGCAAAGTTACTGTTTATATATGTATGACTTGACTTTACTCACCAATTAGTTATCACTTGGTATATTTTCCCCTATTAGCAATCCTTATGAAGATCTGTATAACCTCCATGATTCCATTAGCAATCCTTCTAAATTGTCGCACTTGAACATCGAAGGAAGTCTTAAGATTTACTGGTCTCCTTAATCCATCGACTACCTATTATAGCTGAAGCATTAGATTATTAAAAAAAAACTTTTACATGGCATATATCTTTTCCTCTGTCTTTGGCAATTGTTTTTAATTGTACAACTGCTACATTTGAAAACTAAAATATTGTCATGTTTTTTAATTATTTGATAAGCTTGTGAGTCTAGCGTAAATCTCTTAACTGACTATTTTTTTTTTTAGTGTCACCCTTATCCTTCTTTTGATCAGCGTAATTGTTCCATGATTAATAGAAATGGTTCACATCTCTCAGAACAATTTCATATTATTTATATTAATGCGTAACTCTGAGATACTTTGGCCTACCAATCATCCTCCTCAGAATGAGAAGACTTGGTCATATCTTTAGTTTTCTGCATTTTATCATATCTGAGATCTAAAAAAAAAAATAGACTACCTCTTTTGAATATTGTGGAGTTATATTTGGGTATTTTGTTATCTTTTGCATGGTGGTTGTTCTCCCTCTTTTAACTTGTCTTTAGTGTAGTAATTATCTTATGATTATTAGCATGTTAAATGGATGTTAATTCCCATGGCATTAGTTTTCCATTACAAGCACAACTATAATCAATTAGCTTTATTTTATTTATTGAAAAGAAATTTGGATAAGCTTTGGAATTTTATAACTTAATATTATAATAATTATTAGATTTGAATGGCTTAAATGTAGTTGATTAGTAAATGTTATAAATCTATATTGAAGAATAATCTTTAATGGATTTTATTTATAATGCTAGAACATATGGATTTAATGTTCTATTGATAGAAATTTATTCTACATTAATTATATCTAAGAAAATTTGCATATATCAATAGATTTATAAATGCAATTAGATTATAATATTTAACTATTCTTTTGTTGATTTGAAGTCAAGAAAGCTCTTGTAGAAGAATATATATATATATATATATATATATATATTTGGAACGCTTGTAAGTATTGATTAATTTATTTTATTTAAAAGTCATTAAAAGATGATCATTTTGCTTGATGGTAGATAAGTATTTGTTTTCATTTCACGAACGTTCTTTGGTGTTATTGAGTTCTCTATTCTTCTAGGGAATAGGAAACGTAAATTTGATTAGCAAGCATATTATACTTGTACTTGGTTGTATAATGACTATGACCTATTTTAGGAGTTAGCCATGCTTGATCTATCTATCATTTTGGGGTATTAGAGGTGATATGGTCTACGTCATGGAGATGATGTGATCATTCAGTACTTTTCTTTTCATGCTTAATAGCTTTCCATTGTATCTAATGTGGAGTTATTTGTTGCTATCATGTTTATTGGAAGAGTGGCTTGCGATAGGGGCCGGAACCCTAAGAGGTTGCCAGGGTAACCTACCATGGGATAGGTAATTTAGTGAAAACTTTAATAATATACCTGGGGTTTAATACATAACAAAGATTAACATAATGCCTCACCTAGCACCTTAATGCTCATTTAGATTAAGGGTAGGTTGAGAAGGCCTGGAATGGCTTAGTCGTTTACCTTGTCTCTTTGAAAGGTAATTCGATTCCACATGTGTTTATCTAAGGGCCGAGAATCGGTAGAGACTACCAGAGTAACTCTGGATGAGGGCCGATAATCTAGGAAGATTCACCAGGGTAACTTAGATCAACTATGTGATGACACTCTATCCTGAAGCATGTATGTGGTCTCTTATGTAGAGTCACCTTTGTTACTGTTGTTGTCTCTAGGAGTTTACTTGAGATTTTGTAATTTAGATTTGTCATGTCAGTAAATGTTGTCAGCCATGTAATATAATGAATGTTCTTTATTGTGTGTTTGATTGTATTTTGGACCTGTCTCTATCTCCTAGCATGAAGGGAGTGGACCTTTGGGTTCCACGCGGTTGGGTGGAAACCGTGCTACACTTTCATTGGATATTCTTACTGATGACATTCTACTTGTAGCTGGTTCTTGATACTTTGATGATCGAGACACTGGATGCTGATCATATTCAGATGTGGATATTTGATATGAGGAGCTCATTTCCCTTATTGTATATTTATCTCATGTTAATGAGTATACTCTTTGTACCATCATTATGATGTATTGAGATTTATGAGAATCTCGTTGAATGTAGTCTGAACATGTAAATGACTTGAACTGTTTAAGTTTATGGAAGTGGATCATTCTTGTATATGTTATGTACTTGTGTTTTATAACTTAAATATTATGATGTGAAGTTCTTAATAATAATGTATAAGTAATGTCGTCATGGAATCCATTAGACATTTGTATATATACGAATGTTTTAAAAAAAATATTCAGATAATTCGCTACATAATACTTTGTTTTATTGGTTTCTTTGGCGGGGCGTTACATGAATCCTAATGATGGATATGGTACTGCACAACAAGTTTTTGTAGATTATGCATAAGTATTTCACAAACAGGTTTGACATGCACACACTTTCAAGAAGGAAAAGCAGATTTTCACAAATTAATAACTCATGTGCAATTAAGTAAACACAGTTTGTAACCTACATAATACTACTTTTGCAAAGAAAGGCATGTTAACATGAGACAAAGCTATAAGGAAAAGAAATATTTCATGAAGTAGCTTGATCAATCACCTAAAAATGCACAATATTTTGCAAGAACCAGAAGGAAAATTGAACCATCAATGGTAACCAAGGTAAATTTTATATATCATGCTCCAAAATGAGTTACAGAAGTTTGCTAATCTAAGAGAGGACTGTAGAAGTCACAGGCTTTTGAAAAGCACAAGGAGAACTCCTTTACAAGAAGGCAAAAATTCCATATATACAAAAGTGTCAGCCTACCTGGGGTTACAAAAATATCAGCGTCCATAAAAATTTGCCCTTAGATCTTGTTTATGAAGTTAATATTGCGTTCAATGTGTATCCTCGCTATCCACTCTTGAATCTCCTTTACCAGCCGACATCCCAGCTGTCCCTGTGACTCGTGGCCTCTTCGCACCCCTCCTGTTCTAGACCCTTCTGCAGGTTGACCTTCTTCTACAAGCGGCATCAGACCTCCCTTGAACTAAATTCGCATGTCCTCATTGTCCATTGAAGCAAAGTGGATCCACTTCATTTATGCTTTGTTGATCCTCCTAGCACTGGTCAAGCTGCCAACAGTTCACCTCTAACTCACTCTGATTGGTTGAACATATGCCATGCAAGATTACAAGCGGTTAAAGGTTCTTCCTACAGAATCGCATGTCGGTGAGACACTGGCCGTGTTTGGACCTGATGTGATTATGCCCTTCGGCAGTTATTGGCATAGCTCACAACCATTGGCAAGAGTTCATATCGAGCTGCAGAAGTCACGCCATTGTCAAAAATTGTTGCCTAGACTATCACTGTCGGCCAGAGGTCTTATCGAAGCCTATAACAGATCCATCACTATCAGCAAGACACCAAGTCGACAGGACTTCATAGCAAACTCCTCCATTCTCCCCGAGCTCACTTCATTTCAACAAGACTTCATTGGGTCGGCAAGACTCTATGCCAAAGGAAAGATCCTTCGGCGAGCTCATTTCATCTTGGCAAGTTCGTTATGTTTCAGCAAGACCTCTCGCCGAAGCCACCTTTCTTTGGTGAGAACTCTTATCGAGCTCCCTTCATTTTAGTCGGGGAGAATTTTCTTGGTCAGTGAGACCTCTCACTAAGACCGCCATCTCATACTAAAGGCACCATCCTTTCATTGAGACATCATTCGGTCGCCAAGACATTACAACGAGCCCCAAACTCCTCATTGACATCTCCTATTGCTGAGACCTTCGTTAGTCGCTGAGACATTTCCCCGACCTCCTATTTCTTCGGTGAGACCCCCGGCCTTCAGTGAGACATTACGCTCATATCAATCCCTCTCGGCGAGACTTTTCACTATCGGTGAGACATGATGTCAAAAGCCAAACTTTCAGCAAATTGAGAACACTTCAGCGAGCTCGAAACATTTCGGGGAGACATCCAATAGTCGGCAAAATGTTACATCGAGGGCCTTTTGTTTCGGCCAGACCTAGCCCGTTCGGCCATACCTCATGGCGAATGTAAAACTTTATCTTCGATGATGGCCTGGTGAACGACTGTCGGGGAGACTTTCCTCTGTCAGCAGGACATCTTGGTGGGTTCCATTAGTCACACCGAAGGTTTACAACCATCGGCGAGACCATCACTTGTTGGTAAGACATTACACCGAAGGCAAACCATTTTGTTGAGACTTCCACCATTCAGCCAGACATTACAGCGAGCCCCAAACTCCTCCCTAACTCTAACCTTGTGAACGACTGTCAGCAGGACTTCCTCAATCGGGGAGAGATAGAAAACTCATGGTGACCAAAATGTCCCAGTGACCTAAGGATTCTAAATGAATATAGCACAACAACTAGTCGGCAAGACAACTAGAGGGTCTTGCCAACTTTATCTCTAGAGAGTTTTGTGCCGAATTTGATTGAGGCAAGGCTTCCAATAGACCTCCTTGTCAAATGCATTATATGAAAACCTTCCCAATTAAATCTGAAGACCTGCACGCTGGGCTGAACCCCTGTGGGAGCCACATTTAATCCACGTACCGAATTTAAAACATGATTTCCCCTGATTGAGCCCATAGGTGAAAATTGGGTAACATTTCTGGTGACCTCAACTGGATGTTTTCCTGCTAAACATGCAAACCAATAGCCTAGACTGTCAATTGGGCATAGAGTCACTTGATAACTCAGAGGTTGAATTTAAAACATCAGCTTTGTATATGGTTCAAACAAATTTGTAACTCAAGAACCAGATCACTTAGACATTTATGAAAATAGGAAACTACAAAAGTGAAACTATTTATTATGCTGGAACAACACTTAGGGAATTGAAAAAATGCAACTAAATCTACCCTATACTAACTAGCAAGAAACTAGTCAAACAAAACCATTTACAGGATGACTGAAATAGCTTCCCTTTATTTTCAAAGTATAATGACTGGCATGCTTAAGGACAACTGAGTAAAAATGACACACAGAAAAATGTTTAACAAGATGATGTACTACTTCTTGAAAGAGGCGAACAAGCTCACTTACCTCACTAATCAGATAACATGTATTGTCAGCCAAAGGAGAATAAGTGAACTAAACATATTCTTGCTTGGTTGTCAGTGCATCCTTGATAACATCTTCTATTGTGTCTTCATGTATGGGTGCAAGATTGATCATTGGTGTTGTATATAACTCCATCTGGGAAAAATATCTGATAGGGTAGCCTCTGGTAATGGTAAAGCTTGCACTTTCCTTACTGATCTTTTGCTCATGAGCTACCACTTTATCACCTTGCTGGCTGGAAAGATCTAACCTCAGTGATTGACCTAGTGGGAAAATAGAAACCTCCTCAGCATGCTCATGCTTTCCAAAATGAACATTCACTCCTTCAATGGAGAATAATTGGATGGATTCCTCTAATACATTTTCAATCAATACACCAACCTCTGGCTCCTTTATACACTAGAAAGGAAGCTGCTTATAATTCTGATCATTACTGAAAGAATTACATTCCAATTCAGGTTTGGTTTCCTCAATAGAGGAAGGCAACAATTCTAATGGTGATGAAATCTCAAGTTCTTCTACACAATAGAATGGAAGCTCCTCTAACCAGATATAATCTTGAAGAATAGGTTCATGAGGCTCCTCCTATAGTTTCAACACCTCTACAAGTTGTTTCTCAAGATCATCATAACCCTCAACTTCTTTTGATTCTTTGCCATCCAATGTTGAACAAAACTGTTCAATAATACATGTGCACAACTCTTTGAAAAGCTCAAGATTGGCTCTCTCATTCATAACATGCTCAAAGAAATCAAAATCCATACCTTGAAGGATAGAATCAAGTTGAATTTCAGGCTTTTCTTCCTAAAGTAAGCCTCCATTGTCTTGTTGGTTGTCACCAATCAGCAACTCTCTAATATCTTCCTTTTGTTCAATCATTTGTTGCTGTTGCTTTCTATATTCCTCCATAGCTAGATGCAACAAATTCGGAATTCGAATCTCCTCCTGGGTGAATGAACTAACTTGATCAGTGAGTTGCTCTTCTTCTACAATAGCTCTCTATTCCTTGAAACCCCCCTCAAGCTGCCTCTTTTGAAACTCCTCCATTAGTTGGTGTTGATAATCCGAGTAAGCTTGAGTTTTTTGTACTTGAGCAGACAAGAACTTCATTTGTCCTTCCTTAACAACTATTTCCTATTCGAGGCCTTCCTTGAACTGAATTCTTTTTTCCACTCTCTCTTGATCATAAAAGTAGATTTGTTCAGCCATTTATTGTTGTTGCATAATGGTGCCTTTCAACATCTTGATATCAACCAAAATATTAGATAGGCACACAAGCACCTTACTAATATCATTAATCTTTATATTATGAAGATCTTGATTCAAATCCCATAAGATACGATCAACCTGTTGGAGTAGGTCTAATATGCTCTGGTATGGATATTTCTGAGGCTGATTATATAAATAATCATAATGGTTAACATCAAAAACCTCCCCTTGGGCATGCCAAAAAATGTTATCACCTGAAATTGCACCCTTGTTGAACCTAATGTTCAACACCTTAGTGTAACATGGAAAGACCTCTAAAGTTGTGGGTCACTTGTAAATAGAGTTCAACCTCCGAAGAAGGCCGACTTCCTATGGTGTTACCTAACTACTGATCTTGTAAGGAAAAGGGACAAGGAGAATGCATAAAAAAAATGAAAATTAAATCCTATGGTGATGCACCAAAATGACAAGAACAATGAGACACTCGAGTTACACTTGAATATTGATGATGGATATGGTACTGCACAACAAGTTTTTGTAGATTATGCATAAGTATTTCACAAATAGGTTTGACATGCACACACTTTCAAGAAGGAAAAGCAGATTTTCACAAATTAAAAACTCATGTGCAATTAAGTAAACACAGTTTGTAACCCACATAATACTACTTTTGCAAAGAAAAGCATGCTAACATGAGACAAAAAAGAAAGATTTCACGAAGTAGCTTGATCAATCACCTGAAAATGGACAATATTTTGCAAGAACCAAAAGGAAAATTGAACCATCAATGGTAACCAAGGTAAATTTTATATATCATGCTCCAAAATGAGTTACAAAAATTTGCTAATCTAAGAAAGGACTATAGAAGTCACGGAATTTTGAAAAGCATAAGGAGAACTCCTTTAGAGAAAGGTAAAAATGCCATATATACAAAAGTGTCGAACTACTTGGGGTTACAAAAATATCAGCATCCATAAAAATCTACCCTTAAATCTTTTTTATGAAGTTAATATTGCGTTCAATGTGTATCCTCGCTGTCCACTCTTGAATCTCCTTTACTAGTCGACATCCCAGCTGTCCCTGTGACTCGTGGCCTCTCTGCACCCCTCTCGTTCTAGACCCTTCTGCAAGTTGACCTTCTTCTACAAGCGGTGTCAGACCTCCCTTGAACTGAATTCGCATGTCCTCATCGTCCATTGAAGCAAAGTGGATCCACTTCATTTATGCTCTGTTGATCCTCCTAGTACTGGTCAAGCTACCAATGGTTTGCCTCTAGCTCACTCTGATTGGTTGAACATATGCCATGCAAGATCACAGGCAGTCAAAGGTTATTCCTGCAGAATCACATGTCAGTGAGACACTGGCCGTGTCTCCCTAATGCGATTATTCCCTTCAACAGTTATCGACATAGCTCACAACCATCGGCAAGAGTTCATATCGAGCTGCAGAAGTCACGTCGATGTCAAAAATTGTGGCCCAGACTATCACTGTTGGCCAGAGGTCTCACCGAAGCCTATAATAGATCCATCGCTATCGGCAAGACACCAAGTCAGCGGAACTTCATAGCAAACTCCTCCATTCTCCCCGAGCTCACTTCATTTCTACAAAACTTCGTCAGGTCGGCAAGACTCTATACTGAAGGCAAGATCCTTTGGCGAGCTCATTTCATCTTGGCAAGTTCATTCTATTTTGGTGAGACCTCTTGCCGAAGCCACCTTGCTTCGGCAAGAACTCTTATCGAGCTCCCTTTGTTTCAGTTAGGGAGAATTTTCTTGGTTGGTGAGACCTCTCGCCGAGACCACCATCTCATACCGAAGGCACCATCCTTTCATTGAGACATCATTCGGTTGCCAAGATGTTACAGCGAGCCCCAAACTCCTCGTTGACATCTCCTTTCACCGAGACCTTTGTTAGTCACTGAGACATTTCCCCGAGCTCCTATTTCTTCGACGACACCCCCGACCTTTGGTGAGACATTACACTGATATCGATCCCTCTCGGTGAGATTTTTCACTATCGGTGAGACCTCATGCCAAAAGCAAAACTTTCGATGAACTGAGAACACTTCAGCAAGCTCAAAACATTTTGGGGAGACATCTAGCAGTTGGTGAAACGTTACACCAAGGGCATTTTCTTTCAGCGAAACCTAGCCCATTCAGCCAAACCTCATGGCGAATTTAAAACTTTATCTCTGATGATGGACCGGTGAACAACTGTCGGGGAGACTTTCCTCCATCGACAAGACATCTTGGCAGGTTCCATTAGTCACACCAAAGGTTTACAACCATCGGCGAGACCATCGCTTGTTGGTAAGACATTACACCGAAGGCAAACCATTTCACCGAGACTTCCGCCATTTGGCTAGACATTACAGCGAGCCCCAAACTCCTCCCCGATGCTAACCTTGTGAACGACTGTCGGAAGGAATTCCTCAGTCGGGGAGAGATAGAAAACTCATGGCAACCAAAATGTCCCAGTGACCTGAGGATTCTGAATGAATATATCACAACAGCCAATTGGCAAGACAACTAGAGGGTCTTGCCGACTTTATCTCTAGGGAGTTTTGTGTCGAATCTTATTGAGGCAAGGCTTCCAATAGACCTCCTTGTGAAATAGCATCAAATGAAAACCTTCCCAATGAAATTCGAAGACCTGCACACTGGGCTCAACCCTTGTGGGAGCCACATTTAATCCACGTGCCAAATTTAAAACATGATTTCCCCTGATTGAGCTCGTAGGTGAAAATTGGGTAACAATATCTTCATCTACAAATGCACTCTTTGCTACAACATATTATTTTACATAAATCTTATCATGCTCAATTAAATCAGATTCAACTACATTCTCACAAAAATTAGATTTTACCTCCTTTTCCCCCACTAAAATCTGCACTTTACCTTCTCGTATGCAATCCACACTACTGCAACTTGCATCAACAAATCAAAATCTGCATGCTCATCCTCTTTTATTAACTGTTTAACTCCATTAACAAAAAAATTTCCACCTTTATTACATATATTTCCTTCTTCCTTACTCAAGGGCTTCAACTTGTGTTTGATTCCATCCTTCATCAAGGAGTATGTATTGGCATACCCATCATGCATCACACACCTGTCAAATTGCCAAGGTCTTCCCAATAAAAAGTGACAAACATCCATAGAAATTATATCACATAAAACGTCATCATGAGAATCACCTATCTCAAATTTCACCAAACATTGTTCACTAACCAAAACCTTCTTTTCATCTTGCAACCAAGCAATCCTATATGGATGTGGGCGCCTTCATCTTTCCAACTTTAATTTATTTACCATTTCTTCAAAAACTAAATTATTTGTGCTTCCACCATCAATAATAACATTACAAACTTTACCTTCACACTTACATCTGGTTTTGAATAAGCTCTTCCTTTGATCTAGTTCTTTTCCTTTGTTCATCAGGACTCTTCTTGAAACAAGTGTCTCTCCATCCTCTGCCTCTTCCAAGTGTGAAAACTTAGCATATTCTCCATTTATGTTTGCTTCTCTATTATTATTTTCAACCCTTATTCTTGGTCTTTCCTCTTCATGAGGATAATCATAGGCCCTATAATCTTCTTCCCCGCATCTAAAACAAGTTATGTTGTAATTTCCTCTTCCAAACCTGCTACACGATCTTCCTCTTCCTCTAAAATTTTGATCACGGGACTTGTTTGAGCTTTCACATCTTTCATCCTTGATGTCCTTAATGTCTCTAATATTCAATTCATCCTCCCTTTGTTGCACATAAGCTTTATCCTTTCCCTTGTGTTTATTCTCAAACCTCTTGTTCATTCTTTCTTCTAACTTCAATGTTATTTGATAAGCATCTTCCATTGTCACAACTCTAACTAGTGCTGAATCTCTTCTTGAATGCTTTGTCTCAACCCATTTATGTGTCTTGCAACCTTTTCCTTAGTTGCCTCTGAATGTACAATCCTTATGAGAATTGTATCAAATTCTTCAGTGTATTCTTTAACAGTCTTGTTTCCTTGCTTCAAACCTTGCATCCTCTTGAGCAAGTCCAATTCATAGTCTACAAGAATAATTATCTTTTTAATTTCTCCACCATTTTATCCCATTTGGTAATCTTATCTTTTCCTTTTCTTCCTCTTTCCAACTGAATTTCTCTCCACCAAATTGAAGCATGTTCCTTCATTTTTTTCTTGGCGAATCTTACTTGATCTGGGTCTCCAACTTCCTCAAATTCAAAATAATATTCCATATCATTTATCTAGTCTACCATTTCTTCTAGACTCAAACTTCCATTAAAGGTAGGAACATCAATACTTGGTTTTTTTCCCATTTTTTTAAAAACTCAAACAATAGATCCCTTGCAACTACTGCAACTTATTATCTTTGTTTAGTATCCAAACTAGCATCCTCTAAAACTTCTTCTTCTTCATCACTTCTCGAGTCTCTCATTCTTGCAAATCATCTCCTTATCTCTTCTTGTAGAGTATCAACTTGGACTCAAAACTCTAAAATCATCATCTTTGACAAAATTATCTACCCTTGTTCTTCCTCTACCCCTATCTCGTGGGGCTCCTCTGGCATACATCTCTGCAACACTTCAACTCACAAGTCTTGGTGTAAATTTCCTCTCTTCAGTGGTTTGTTTACACTCTCAGGATCAACTTGCTTTGATACCACTAATGTATGAGCTAATTAAGATAATTTAAATTGTTGCAAATTAAATTAAATAACTCACAAACACCATTCAACAACACATAAAATTCTGCAATACAATTTCCAATCCAAGATTGCAATGTGCAACTGGCAATTTCTTGATTCAAAAAATGGGAAAATGAATTATTACAATCCAAATATGCACAAGGCTGCATCAAGCCTTACAAGACTCAAAAACAAAATATTTGCAGCAGAAAATCAAATCTTGCAACAAAGCTTCTCCAACACTTGCACAACAAATCACTTCCACCATTCAAACCCTTTAATTTGCAACACCCGTTAGTCTTTGTACCCTGTAAAAACACTCTCAAATCTACAAAAACACCATCAAATCCACTCTTGGAGGTAAGCCATGACCTCCAACTCTCTTCCTATGTTTTACCTGTGAAAAACCTCCTCCATAAATGAATAAAATTCAATTTTATCAACACTTGCTTTCCTAAAATGAAATTTCAATGCATTTCCTTGTGATTTGCTTTCATTCCAAATGAATCTTAGGAAAAATCAATGCCCCTCCCAAGGAATGACAAATAAAATTCAAATTTAATATTTAAAAATGAATAAAGTATCATTCCCCAACTCCAGACTTAGCAAATATGAGAGATGGGTTTTAAATGGCTTTGATGCTTTCACAAATAAAACAAAAAGCATATTTTTCAAACTTGGGTGCCCACCTCCTAGGTCCCTAAAGTTACAAATGAATTTAATGGCTCCCAAAAACCCATGCCATTTTATGCTTTTTTTTCTTTTTTCAGTTTTAAATCATATTCTCCATCATCTCCATTCAACTAATTTGACCCAAATTGAATCCAAATTCAAATTCCAATTTCCCACATTACAAGACATTCGAATTCACACCAAAATATGAATTTCACACATCAAACATGAAATTCAACCACATCAAAAATTGTAAAATGAAATTGACAGTAATTGGTTGATACAGGATTGCATTGAGTCATGGATGTGCCTGCATCACCTTCATGACTCTCTTCTCTCTTTAGACTATTCGTGAGTCCTTTGCAACTTCTTTTGTTGTCTCTTCTTCTTCTTCCTAAACATCACTGACTTCAACATCAACGTCACTATTACTTTCATTAGTTTGAGAAAATTCAAAAGAATTTTCTTCCATTTCTTTTTCAACTGGTTTTTCGAACATGTTCTTTTCAAGATTTGTTACCTCAACCATTACCTCATTTGTCTCTGCTTCATACTATCATACATTTGTCTTCTCACTTAACAACAAGCTTTTAATTCATGTGCACTCACCCTTCAAGGATACTAATGTATATTTCTTCCCATCTTTTTCCAACTCATGTGTTGTTTTTCTTGTTATACTTCACTGCCCTGCTATAATGCCACAACCTTCCAAACACAATGTGACATACATCCAAATGCATAATATCATAGACTATTTCATCCTTATAATTGCCTATGTGAAACTCAACTTTTCATTACTCACATACGGTTACCTGGTTACATGTTTGAAGCCAACTCACTGAATAGGGTGTGGGATGTTGTATTCTTGTCAAACCCAATTTATCTACCATATATTCATAAATAATATTATCCATGCAATTATCTGAAATCACAACTGGACAACATTTACCTTTGCACTTGCAAGTAGTCTGGAATAACCTTTCCTTTGCCAACTTGCTTTCTTTCTTGGCTGTCATTTCTTCCTCCACCATTTCTTCCTCTTGTAGCTTCTCTACCACTTTGAACAATGTATTTAATATTGATAATTCCCTCCTCTTGCAGCTTATCTACCACTTTGAACAATGTATTTAATAATGATGATTCCCTTTGTCCTTCTTTATTCTTATTAAGAGCCATCTTTAAATTTCAAACTCACTAAACCACATTAGCCAAAATAATTAAATCATCTCCCAAAGAAATTCTAGCTCTGATACCAAAAATGATGCAGAGAAAGACTCACTCACAACAAACTTGATACATTCCAAACAACGGTCCAATGCAAATGGTGCAAATGTGCATTATTGCTCACCTTATACAACTTGCTCCTATAGCTTATGACACCCAAAAATGAAGAAATAAAACAAAAACTTGAGGAAAATGAGTGTTTTGACATCTCACAACATATTTCAATGTTCTCCTACCCATTCATGATCAAACAATGCAAGGAATCCATTGAACACACACGTAACTAGGTTTTATGACAAATTTTATGCAATTTTTGAACACATAAACCCTCACAACTCCAAACTTGAAATTTATGAATTTTACTTTTACAAAGGTGTGATAAGTCATGGGACAGAGATTTCCATCAAGTTTCATGATTTTTCAATGGTGGAAACTCTGCCCATGATTTATTCTTATTTTTTGGAAACCCTAGGCAGGGTTTGGAACTATTAATACAAAAATGGCTATAACTTTTGCAAAACTTAATGAAACTATTTAAAAAAAAAACAAAAAATATATGTATTTCATAGCTTCACCATTCCCATGCCTGCCCTAACTGTACCAGGTTGTACAAAATCATAGGTCAAGCAAGTTTCTTGTTTCACAGTAAAAATTTGTACATAGCAATCACTTATTGGATTATAACTTTTGCAAAACATGGTGAAATTCACTCAAACCAAAAGCATTAGAAAGATAAAAATATTCACCAAATTTTCCAATAGCTTGTAAGGTCGTACTATATAGTACAAGGCTGTACAATCTAATTTACAGTTTGTTACACATAGAAAATGCAAAGGAAAAAGTGCAAAATTGAAGTATTTTCATTCCAAAATGTTCCCCAACCTTCTCCAACCTTGGTGCTCATGTGTACATGTAATATTTATTCCATTACATATATTCCCATCATTCAAAACTGATTTCTAACTTTCCAAACCAAAAATGCAACTTTTTGACAACTTTTACAACTTTCACAACTTCTTACTCCTAATCGCCAAAATGACTCAAAAGGATCCAAAATGGCCTAGAATGGTCCAAATTGACTTTATTGACCCAAAACAATTCCAAACAACCCAAAATTCAAAGTTTCAAAAAAAAAAAAGTGCATCAAAGGATACCTTGCATCATAACACTAATCAATTGAGAATAAAGTATGTACTTTTATGTATTTACCCACTAGTTATAACTAGCAAATAATCAATTATAACCTAAAGTGTGAATGATTTTTTTTAGGCTACAATATGGGAATTGGCACCAAGACTAATATAAATTAGGCATAGAGAAAATATTTAAGCACACTTAATTTAAGTTCCTATAGGCATGCTACAAGAAATGTCTTCAAGATTGGACTTCTGAAGATTTACGGAATTTCATAATCATTCAAACTATCAAGCTATCAAATATCAAATTGAGATGGAAAAGAGGACATAATTTCAACTCTAGGATTCAATTTCTTAGTTGCATAGAGTTGTCTTGTTTGATCTTCGCTTTACATTCCTCCAATGTTTGAGTTTTTAAATAATTATCTTGATATGATGTTGAATTCTATATCACTTTAATATAATT
>VDFB02189926.1:75913-95225 GCA_007258455.2 Sequoia sempervirens
CTTTGGCTCATTGCCTCTAGCAACCTCAAGCACACTGAAATATAAACACTTTTTGCTCACTGCTTTGATAGTCTTAGCAATTCATGCTCGCACTCAGACCACAACACTTGATCACATATACATCATGTCACACTACTCTTCACATCACACACTTCTCCGACAAGTGACCTTGAATATATACCTTCTGCAACCACGAATAACCTTCTCCAAGTCAACTTCAATGAAAATTATGCACCTCAAACATGCAACCACCAAATAGGTCGACACCAAACACTTTCACAGTGGAAAGAAGTGAACGAAGACCACACCAAGGGTTAACTAGGACCCAAATCTACACTGACATGCTACACCAGGCTTCCACAAACCACGAAGCACATCTACAAATAGTGCTAACACTCCAGGTTGGCCAAATTGGCATTAATGCTACCAAGAAACCAAATTCACACTTCACTAGGTTCGAAAACATCGTACGGACCACATAGCAGCATCACACAACATTTTGAAATGTCTCAACACCAATAGAATATTCAAACACATTGGCGTAAACACATGCAACTAAGAATACTATCAACCTATGAAATCAGTAAAACTGCCACTGAGACTCAACACATGAACCAAGCTTTTGGAGTAGTTGAACACAAAACTATCCAAGGGAAGATAGATATTATCATCATTAGCACATTCCCAAATTTGCAAGATAGGAAACTTTAGCATGGAGAAATGCAAAGCAATTCCATTTCTCCCAGATAACCCTCTTCACAAGCCAAAGATAATCCAACACACTATCAAACACATATTCTACTATCGCACGATCCAAAACCTGAAACTCTAGATATACCACCTTCAAATACCACTAATCATCACATCCAAGCTGCACAGGAACATCTTCAAGCATGAAGAAATGTGGAGCGCAATACAAAACACATCCCTAACAACTTGTACACTCTTTATACAAATTTTCTCAAAAGCACTTGGAAACCAAGTGACCCTATTGCATTTGCAACACTTGCTCAACACCACAAACACCTTCTTACCATGACCACACTAGAGATTGATATCAATGACAACACTAATGACAACATAGTGCAACACTGTCTACTAGGGTGGAAAACTTGGAGATGAAACTTAATGGCCTCTCCCGCTTTACCCTAAAAGTCATTCATCACTCAATGCTCACTCTTGGTTCTGCCCTGCAAGAGGAGATAAAAAAGAATGAGAAGACTACTAAACACAGTACTAGCTAGTAGAAACAAGATGTTTTTAAGTTCATTATAGAGGGTTGGGAAAATATTCCTAAGTAGGATGTTCTTCTTTGTTGCTTCTTTTAATTTTCAAAAGGTTACCTTTTTAAGACTTTGTTGTTAGTTTGTTGTCATTGGCATGTTTTATGGCCTTTGACCTTGGTTTCCTCTTTGTTTAAATCTTTGCCCTTGGGGCCTTTTGTGTTTGGGTACAACGCCTTGTAAATGTTGTTTACTTTATCAAAAACAAAGAATTTTACCTTTTACCTTAAATTGACATTTATTTATATATCAAAATATTAATATTTAATAATAAATATGAGCAACACATAAAATTTATGTCTCCATATATGTAATAAATACAATAATTCTAAAGAAAAATAAAATAAATTTAAAGCTTAAAATTAATATATTTGGGCATTTTTTAGATAGGTGTATTTAAAATATATATACTAATTATAGATCTTGATTGCATAAATTGATTTGTCTCATAAACTTAAAATATGTCATTTCATGGGGTGGAGGTCCTAGCTTGATTGGCTAAAGCATATTGTTGTAGGTAATAGGTCACGAGGTCAGTTGTTAATGAATGGTAGCTTAGGTCAGATATAAACGATGATTGCTATAAGCATCATCATCGTTTATATAAGATCAAATACTCTTCATGTTTAATATTTCTGGAAATAAGTAAATAATCGAATTTTATAAAGCATATATAAAATCGAAGTTATCTAAATGATGTTCAAAATTCACATTGATTAAAATTTGGGATTCTTGTAATACATCCGCCATGCGTAAGGGTGTATTTATACGCTAAGTTTGTTTAAACCGAATGATCATCGGTTGTGAGAGGAACCTGCGCCCAAAGGGACATGTCCCTTGAGCGGACGTGTCTCCACGTGTGGAGACACATCCTCTCAAGAGACGCATCCCTTGGAGGCGGGTCTCCTTACATACAAAAGATGATTCCAATCTTAATATGCAGACATCGAAATCATTAATGTTCTGCAATCAGCACATTTAGTATAAATCTGGAAATCGAAAATCTGTCTTAGAATTTTAGTAGAATTTTGGAAACTTAGAATCTCTTTAGAACCCTTAGTCTCTCATTTTGATAGAAGATTTGATTACATTTACATGGTATCAGAGCCACGTTGTGTGAATCCAAATCAAATCTAAATATCAAATTGCTCAAGAAAATTCGTAATTTTTCTAGAATCTAATTCACTTCACATTCTTCATAATGTCAAGTATGATCAGATTTTGAGAGAGAGATAAAATCTTCTGAGGAGCCGGAACAATTTCCTTATCATGGAAATTTAAGAATCATGATGATCCTTAGAGAGGCAAGCTAGATTCCCTTGTGAGGAAAATATAGAAGGAAACAAAGTATGAATTTTGCAGAAAACTCAATGGATGAAAATAATGAAAAGACCATGAAAATCTAGTAGATGCAGGTTAGAAGAACATCATATAGTGCCATCCTAATAAAACATGAAACCACACATACCATATGCACAAATCTCTTGAGGTACTTGTAAAGGATCAACAACACTAAGGACTCATTTAAAAAAGACAAATCAGCAATTCTCATAAGCAAGGGAGGTCAGTGAAAATGCATACTTCATGAGGATTATTGAACTAAGGGATCTATTATCCACAGTTGGATATCAGATTGAAAGCAAAGAATTAACCCTAATTGCACTAGGAGGCCTACCAAACTCATGGGAGTCATTTGTTTAAAGGGAATAAGTGCAAGATCTAAAACTCTAAGTTTGGCAACCAGAATTTCAGAGGCGTGCCTACAAGAAGAAACAAGACTCTCCTCAAAAGAAAACAAACAGAAAAACATAGATGAAGACATTCATGTACTCAACACATCATCTAATAAAAGGAATAAGAAAAAACTCCTACAAGAAAGGACCTTTTAAAAGAAAGAGAAATTCCAATGGAAAGGGATCTTCTAAAAGGAAAGACATCTCTCAAGTGCAATGCTTTAGATGTGATCAATATGGCCACTATGCAATGAAGTGCGCTGACAGATCAAAGCAACAAGCATCTTTTGCCAAAGTAGGAAATACAAATTCAGATCATGAATCTGAGAACTTTGTGTTCTATTCAGCATTATCTAATCAAGTATCTAACAATATCAACAACTGGGTGATTGATAGTGGTTCTTCAAGGCACATCACAGGGTTTAGAGAACATTTAGACACTATGATTGAAGAGTCAGATGAAGATGTCACAATTGGGGATGACTCTACACATCAAGTAAAAGGGGTTGGAACTTGTTCCATCACATTGAAATCTGGTCTCTCCCTTCAACTCATTGGAGTCTTATTTGTACCTGGAATAAAGAGGAATCTAATATCCATCTCCACCCTTGAAGACAATGGATATAGGGTTACATTTATGGATGGAAAAGTTCTTACATGGCCTAAAAACTCAACTATCAAGAAAGCCCAAATCATAGGTGTAAGACAAGGATACCTTTACAAACTTTGCACTGAAGTTAAACAAGCCCTTACCCTTGACATCTTTGAGTCAACTGAGATTTGGCATAGAAGATTAAGAAACCTTCATTTTCATACCCTACCTTCTATGGAAAAACTTGTAACAGGCTTACCTAAGTTAAAACCATCTCATGAAGGAAATTGTAAAGGTTGTTCCTTAGGAAAGAATACAAAGGGATCCTTTCCCATTAGTTTGAGCAAAACCCTAAATGTGTTAGATCTGATTCACTCCAACTTATGTGGACCCATGTCTGTACCTTCTAAAGCAGGATTTCTATACTATGTCATATTTATAGATGACTTCTCTAGGAAAACCTGGATCTATTTCCTTAAGTGTAAAGAGTCAATAGAAATCCTCAAAAGGTTCAAAGAGTTCAAAGCACTTACAGAAAACTTCTCCGGGAAGAAAATAAAAACCTTAAGGACAGACAATGGGAAAGAATACACCTCTGAAATTTTTAAGGAATTCTGCATGAGTGCTGGAATTAAGAGGGAGTTCACAGTGGCCTACAACCCTCAACAAAATGGGGTTGCGGAAAGGAAAAATAGAACCATTGTAGAAGCTGCCAAAGCAATGTTGCTTGACCAAAACATTGAAACCTCTTTTTGGGCAGAAGCCTCTAGGACTGTTGTCTACATCCAAAATAGATGTCCTCATTCTCATCTTGATAACAAAACTCCTGAAGAAGCCTTCACTGGCATAAAACCTGACATTAGTCACTTTAGGATTTTTGGTTGCCCCGTCTATATTCATGTGCCCAAAGAGAAGAGATTCAAACTTGAACCTTCCGGAAAGAAAGGGATATTTATGGGATATAGTGAAACCTCCAAGGCCTTCAGGATATTCATACCCGGGCAGAATCAAATTGAATTGAGCAAAGATGTTATCTTTGAAGAAGACGTTGCATTCAAGAGGCAAGAAGTTCTAGTGAGACTGAAACCTATTCCCCTAGAGTACCTGAAATGGAACCTGCTCCTGAGATTCAGAGGGAGCATCCTGAGGAAATGCCACATGAACTTCCTTCTACTTCAAATGAGAATACAAATGACAACAGCAGAAAGAGACCACTTTGGGCCAGGAAGATGATCAAAGAAGCAAAGGATCATCACGACACAGAAGAACGTTGAGGGGAGAATTAAAAGACAAGAACACAGCTATGTTGCTCTAATGAAAAACATCATAAACGCAGAACCTACTCGGTGTTACTGCGACTTGGCAAAAGCATGGAAGGATGCAATGACAGAGGAATATCAGTCTATTCTAAAGAATGATGTATGGGATATAGTGCCTAGACCAAAAGAGAAATCTGTTGTCTCTTCCAAATGGCTCTTCAAAATCAAGCATGCTGCTGATGGCAGTATAGAAAAACATAAAGCACGTTTTATGGCAAGAGGTTTTTCTCAAAAGGAAGGAATTGATTACGAAGAAACATTTGCACCTGTTGCCCGTTACACATCAGTGAGAGCAGTGTTAGCCATTGCAGCAGCTAAAGGTTGGAAGATCCATCAAATGGATGTGAAAACTGCCTTCCTGAATGGAACCATTGAAGAAGAAGACTATTTGGAACAGCCTGAAGGTTTTGTGATACATAAACCTGACTCACATGTATGCAGACTGAAGAAAGCCCTCTATGGACTTAAACAGGCTCCCAGGGTCTGGTATGAAAGAATTGACAACTATCTCTTGGGATTAGGATTTTCCAAGAATGATGCTGACTCCAATCTCTACTTCAAGGTTTAGAAGTATATGGCAGAAATCGAGGCATTATACTAAACCAAGGGAGTATATTATTGATATTGAAGAAATTTGGAATGTTGGACTATAGACTGATGTCTACACCCATGGAAACCAACCTTCACAAATTGAAAGAAGCAGCAGCAAAATCCAAGTGTGCAGATCCAACCCTTTATAGACAGATGATTGGATCCTTGATGTATCTGGTTAACACCAAACCTGATATTTGCTATGCAGTGAATGTTCTCAGCCAGTTCATGTGTGAGCCAAAGGAAATTCACTTAATGGTTGTGAAACATATTTTGAGATATCTTCAAGGCACTATTGGATATGGTCTTCTTTACAAGAATGATCAACTAGATCTACATGGGTACTCTAATTCAGATTGGGCTAGAAGTATAACCGATCGGAAAAGCACATTAGGATGTTGCTTCAGTTTAGGATCAGCTATGATCTCCTGGATTTCGCGAAAGAAACAATCTTGGTTGCATAGAGAGCTCAACAAAGAAATTTCGAGATACATTGCAGCCTCAGTGGGGAGCAAAGAGAAGCATTTTGGCTTAAGTAAATTACTTGTGGGACTCTTTGGTGATCCTTGAGATCCTACAATTATTCATTGTGATGTCGAGTTGCATAAAACTCTCAAGCCAGAAATCCACAATCTTTCATTATATATCTAAGAACATTAAGAGATCCCCTATCATTGTAAAAGTATGGTGGAAAGGAAAGTGATTGGAGTTGGATTATATTAGGTACAATCAAAGCTACTTGGACATTCTCACCAAGCCTCTCTCACGAATCAAGGTAGAGCACTTCAGGAAGAAACTTGGTATGGTTGAAATGTAATTTGTTATTTATGTTTGAAATTCAAATTGTTTATCAAATTGTACTAATATATAAAGATGTTTAAATGTGTAAACTCTTTTGTCATGTGTGTGACTCCATGACTTTATGGGCCTACTCCCTTTGTGTACATTATTGAAAGGTGACGATCTTTCTAATAATGAACACTTGTATTTGACATTGTAAAGTGATGACTCTACAATGATAAACTATCATGATAGATATCATGTGACTTGATATCTGTGGACATGTCATGATAGTATCTCTTAGACACTTTGATGGATATCATGGGACTTGATATCATCTGAAGATCATTGTGATCTTTAAGAGATAATCATGGTGGATATTTATATCCGTGGATATGCCATGAATTATGGTAGAAATCATGTGACTTGATGTCAGTGCACATACCATAATGAAGATGAGTTATGAAGAATGTCATGTGACTTGACAACTTTGAGAAAACATTCCTTATCTTCGATATCACGTGTAAAGGTGATATCCCCACTTATTTGATTTGAAATATCTTCCCTAGCTAAGAGGGAGTGTTAATGAATGGTAGCTTAGGTCAGATATAAACGATGATTGCTATAAGCATCATCATCGTTTATATAAGATCAAATACTCTTCATGTTTAATATTTCTTGAAATAAGTAAATAATCGAATTTATAAAGCATGTATAAAATTGAAGTTATCTAAATGATGTTCAGAATTCGCATTGATTAAAATTCAGAATTCTTGTAATACATCCGCCATGCGTAAGGGTGTGTTTATACGCTAAGTTTGTTTAAACCGAATGATCATCGGTTGTGAGAGAAACCCTTGGGGACATGTCCCTTGGCCGGATGTTAATGATATGCGTGTGGAGACACGTCCTCTCATGAGACGCATCCCTTAGATATGAGTCTCCAAAAGGTATTTAACTTTGTTCTTTCATTGATATGCAGACATCAAAATCATTAATGTTCTGCAATCAGCACATTCAGTATAAATCTGGAAATTGAAAATTTGTCTTAGAATTTTAGTAGAATTCTAGAAACTTAGAATCTCTTTAGAACCCGCTAGTCTCTCATTTTTTGGTGAAGATTTACGATTACATTTACACTGATCTCCCAGCACGTCCCGTGGTATCGAAGGGCGTGTTGCACTAGCGTCACCGGTCATGTGAGAAAGGTTTACCAAACACATTGTAGTTTATAGGGGGCTACCCGATTCCTACAATCTATATATATATGTCATTCCATTTTGTTTAATTTTATTGAGTTGACAATGTTATGTAAGCCTTTTTACACCACTCTATAATATATATATATATATAGATTAAATTTGTTAACATAACTTTTTCAAACTTAAATTTAAATATACAAATAAATAAGTTAAAGATTAAATTTATTGAAATTATAATTTTATTAAAATTAAGTAGATTATATGTCGAGTTATTAATAAGACAAAATTTGTATGAGCCTCTTAGAATAATTATATTTTTTATTTTTAAATTTAGTGAATACAATTTTTATTAGTTTCATGGTTCATATTCTAACAATTTAATTTTATTAATTTTTTAAAGACAATACTATATTTTTTTAGATGATATTATAATATATTTAAAATTAAATATATTTTTATAAATCAATTATATCTTCATCTTTATAACTGATTTTATTTTTATTTTTTACATTTATTTATAAAAAATAGACCCACAAAAGAAAATAGATAAAAGAATAAAAGTGAGTGTAGGTGGCACATAATTCCATGCAAAAACCTTTGTCATGTGAGTTTTCTACTATATAAATGGTATAAAGGAAATTTATACCTAAAACATGAAATCCTATCATTCAAGGTTGTCTAAATGATAAGATGAAAGAATGCTTCCCAAATATAATATCATAACCTAAAATGTCTATATGTACAATTATATAAAATATGGATTAGATTTTCATTAGAGGGTATGTGCATGGAAATGGGGGATCAAAAGGGGGTCAAAAGTGGTCATTTTTTTTTAAATTAGTAAAATAGGACCTTGGATGAAAATTTGAAGATAGTAACACTCAAAATTTGAAGATGTGATAAAAACGAGAATTGTAGTTCTCAGAATATACTTTCTAAACTACTATTTTTTGAAATAGTGGAGAGTAAGAGGTTCAAACAGGGAAAGCACACAAAATTGCCATTATTTTTGTCAAAAAAATATAACATAGTGTTTGGTGTGCTTCCCCTAAAATTTTGACTTATTAAAGTGTTTTTAAAAAAAAATAGCAAACAAATTAGTTAATACCATTTAGTTTCCATGATGATCCTACACATACCCTTTTTATACTAATTTTTTAATCAATATATTATTTTTTATTAATTTTCAAAGTGGGCACATCCTCAAAAATAGAAAATTGAGCATGCTCCCCTCATTTTTTTTGAAAACCAATCAAAATTCATTTTTTTCAATGTGTATAGAATAGAGTGTAGAATGTAAAAATATAATTTATTTCAACTTTAGATAAATGGATAAAAAATGACACTAAAAATATTATAAATAGGTTTTTGGCAAAAAAAAGACGTTGACAAAAGAAATTCAATACCAAAATCTTAATGTATTAGAAATATAAAAAAAATTGTATAGTTAGAGAGGTAAGAGAGAGATTGATGTTATTATGGCATTTTTTATCAACATTGAAAGAGATGCAAACCTAATGGAGACCATGCTCAACATTTAGGTGTATTTTTACATTTTTTAGAAAACATCCCTTTGGACATTAATAATGAAGTCCAACCCTTTAGGTTGGATGCCCAAGGAAAATCCAACCGTATGAGTTGAAAGTATTCAAAGTGAAAAATAACATGCTCATGCTATAATGTGAGTGTGTTTCTTTGCAAGTAATAAAAATGAATAATGAAAAATATGTGCATGTCATGAGTTTGGACTCACATGCTTTGTTTTAGCTTGTAAACTACACTTTATCTAAAATAGAAACACACATTTTATAATTTTGAGTAGTTTCAATCATTGTTTAAAAAATATGGTCACCATTTTATTCTTTCATTGTCATAAAAGATTAAAATAACATGTTTAAAATTTAATTTGATAATTTGATTGATTATTTTCATGTTTTGAAGAACTTAAACGATTGCATTGATTTTTTTTATTTTATTTTAATAATGGTCAATGAGTTTTACCAATTGTATTAATATGATATAAAATTCAATATCATATCAAAATAAATTGATAAAAAACTTAAACATTAGAGGAATGTGAAGTGAAGAATGAATGATACAACTTCATACAATTAAGAAATTGAAATCTTGTAGTTGAAATTATGTCCTATTTTCTATCTCAATGTGATTTATAGTTTGATAGTTTGAATGATTATGAAATTTTCTTGGTAAGAATTCTAGTTCAATCTTGGAAGATATTTTCTTGGTAGCATGCCTATAGGAACTTAAATTAAGTGTGCTTAAATATTTTCTCTATGCCTAATTTATATTAGTCTTGGTGCCAATTCCCATATTGTAGCCTAAAAAAAATCATTCACACTTTAGGTTATAATTGATTATTTAATAGTTATAGCTAGTGGGTAAATACATAAAAGTACATACTTTATTCTGAATTGGTTAGTGTTATGATGTAGGGCATCCTTTGAAGCACTTTTTTTTTTTGTGAAACTTTGAATTTTGGGTTGTTTGGACTTGTTTTGGGTCAATAAAGTCAATTTGGACCATTCTAGGCCATTTGGGATCCTTTTGAGTCATTTTGGTGATTAGGAGTACAAAGTTGTGAAAGGTGCAAAAGTTGTCATGTCAAAGTTGTCAAAAAGTTGCATTTTTGGCTTGGAAAGTTAGAAATCAGTTTTGAATGATGGGAATGAATTTAATGGAATATTACATGTAAACATGAGCACCAAGGTTGGAGAAGATTGGGGAACATTTTGGAATGAAAATACTTCAATTTTGCACGTTTTCCTTTGCATTTTCTATGTGTAACAAATTGTAAATTGGATTGTACAGCCTTGTACTATATAGTACGACCTTACAAGTTAATGGATTTTTTTTTTAATATTGTTATCTTTCTAATGCTTTTGGTTTGAGTGAATTTCATCATGTTTTGCAAAAGTTATGATCAAATTAGTGATTGCCATGTACAAATTTTTACTGTGAAACAACAAGAAACTTGCTTGATCTACGGTTTTGTAAAACCTAGTACAGTTGAGGGCAGGCATGGGGATGATGAAGCTGTGAAATACATAACTTTTTTTTTTTTTTTTTGAGTTGTTTCATTAAGTTTTGCAAAAGTTATAGCCATTTTTGTATTAACAGGTCCAATCCCTACCTGGGGTTTCCAGAAAGCAAGAATAAATCATGGGCAGAGTTTCCGCCATTGAAAAATCATGAAACTTGATGGAAATATTTTTCCCATGACTTCTCACACCTTTGCAAAAGGAAAATTCATAACTTTCAAGTTTGGAGGAGTTGTGAGGGTTTGTGTGTTCAAAAATTGCATAAAATTTGTCATAAAACCTAGTTACGTGTGTGTTCAATGGATTCCTTGCATTGTTTGATCATGAATGGGTAGTAGATCATTGAAATATGTTGTGAAATGTTAGAAAAATCATGTGCCTTAAGTTTTTGTTTTATTTCTTCATTTTTGGGTGGCATAAGCTATATGAGCAAGTTGTATAAGGTGAGCAATAATGCACATTTGCACCATTTGCATTGGACCATTGTTTGGAATGTGTCAAGTTTGTTGTGAGTGAGTCTTTCTCTGCATCATTTTTGGTATCAAAGCCACAAGCTCCTTGGGAGATGATTTAATTATTTTGGCTAATGTGGTTTAGTGAGTTTTATGTTTAAGGATGGCTCTTAATAAGAAGAAAGATGGACAAAGGGCATCATCATTATTAAATACATTGTTCAAAGTGGTAGAGAAGCTACAAGAGGAGGGAATCATCAATATTAAATACATTGTTCAAAGTGGTAGAGAAGCTACAAGAGGAAGAAATGGTGGAGGAAGAAATGACAGCCAAAAAAGAAAGCAAGTTGGCAAAGGAAAGGTTATTCTAGACTACCTACAAGTCCAAAGGTAAATGTTGTTCAGTTGTAATTTTAGATAAATGCATGGATAATATTTTTTATGAATATATGGTAGATAAATTGGGTTTGACAAGAATACAACATCCCACACCCTATTCAGTGAGTTGGATTCAAACAGGTAACCAGGTAACCGTATGCAAGTAATGCAAAGTTGAGTTTCACATAGGAAATTATAAGGATGAAATAGTTTGTGATATTATGCATTTCGATGTATGTCACATTGTGTTTGGAAGGTTGTGTCATTATAGCAGGGTAGCGAAGTATAACAGGAAAAACAACACATATGAGTTGGAAAAAGATGGGAAGAAATATGCATTAGTAGCCTTGAAGGGTGAGTGCACATGAATTAAAAGCTTGTTGTTAAGTGAGAAGACAAATGTGCAACAGTATGAAGCAGAGATAAATGAGGTAATGGTTGAGGTAACAAATTTTGAAAACATGTTGTTCGAAAAACTAGTTGAAAAGGAAATGGAAGAAAATTCCTTTGAATTTTCTCAAACTAATGAAAGTAATAGTGACATTGATGTTGAAGTGGGTGATGTTTAGGAAGAAGAAGAAAACAAAAGAAGTTGAAAAGGAATCATGAATAGTCCAAAGAGAGAAGAGAGTCATGGAGGTGATGCAGGAACATCCATGGCTCAATGCAATCCTGTATCAACCAATTGGTGTCAATTTCATCTTGCAATTTTTAATGTGGTTGAATTTCATGTTTGATGTGTGAAATTCATATTTTGGTGTGAATTGGAATGTCTTGTAATGTGGGAAATTGGAATTTGAATTTGGATTCAATTTGGGTCAAATTAGTTGAATGGAGATCATGGAGAATATGATTTAAAACTGAAAAAGCAAGAAAAACAACATGGCATGAGTTTTTGGGAGCCATTAAATTCATTTGTAACTCCAATTTTAAATGCTCACAAATCCTAAAAAATAGGGACCCAGGGGGTTGGCACCTAGGTTTGAAAAATCTACTTTTTGCTTTATTTGTGAAAGCATTAAAGCCATTTAAAGCCCATCTCTCATATTTTCTATGTCTAGAGTTGGGGAATGATATTTTATTCATTTTTAAATATTAAATTTGAATTTTATTTTCCTAAGATTCCTTTGGAATGAAAGCGAATTATAATGAAATGCATTGAAATTTCATTTCAGGAAAGCAAGTGTTGATAAAATTGAATTTTATTCATTTATGGGAGTAGTTTTTCTCAAGAAAAACAAAAGAAGAGAGGATGAGGTCATGGCTTACCTCCAAGAGGGGATTTTATGGTGTGTTTGGAGATTTGAGAGTGTTTTTGCAAGGCACAAAGACTACCTAGTGTTGCAGATTGAAGGGTTTGAATGGTGGAGGTGATTTGTTGTGCAGGTGTTGGAGAAGCTTTGTTGCAAGATTTGATTTGATGCTGAAAATATTTTGTTTTTGAGCCCTAGGTTTAGGTGCAGCCTTTGTGCATCTTTTGATTGTACAATTACTTCTCATTGTCAATCTGCAGTCTCCAATTGTAATTCTCGATTGAAAATCAGATTGCAGAATTTTATGTGTTGTTGAATGGTGTTTGTGAGTTATTTAATTTAATTTGCAACAATTTAAATTATCTTAATTAGCTCATACATTAGTGGTATCAAAGCAAGTTGATCCTGAGAGTGTAAACAAACCACTGAAGAGAGGAAATTTACACCAAGACTTGTGAGTTGAAGTGTTGCAGAGATGTATGCCAGAGGAGCCCCACGAGATAGGGGTAGAGGAAGAACAAGGGTAGATAATTTTGTCAAAGATGATGATTTTAGAGTTTTGAGTCCAAGTTGATACTCTACAAGAAGAGATAAGGAGATGATTTGCAAGAATGAGAGACTCGAGAAGTGATGAAGAAGAAGAAGTTTTAGAGGATGCTAGTTTGGATACTAAACAAAGATAATAAGTTGCAGTAGTTGCAAGGGATCTATTGTTTGAGTTTTTAAAAAAATGGGAAAAAAACCAAGTATTGATGTTCCTACCTTTAATGGAAGTTTGAGTCTAGAAGAAATGGTAGACTAGATAAATGATATGGAATATTATTTTGAATTTGAGGAAGTTGGAGACCCAGATCAAGTAAGATTCGCCAAGAAAAAAATGAAGGAACATGCTTCAATTTGGTGGAGAGAAATTCAGTTGGAAAGAGGAAGAAAAGGAAAAGATAAGATTACCAAATGGGATAAAATGGTGGAGAAATTAAAAAGATAATTATTCTTGTAGACTATGAATTGGACTTGCTCAAGAGGATGCAAGGTTTGAAGCAAGGAAACAAGACTGTTAAAGAATACACTGAAGAATTTGATACAATTCTCATAAGGATTGTACATTCAGAGGCAACTAAGGAAAAGGTTGCAAGACACATAAATGGGTTGAGACAAAGCATTCAAGAAGAGATTCAGCACTAGTTAGAGTTGTGACAATGGAAGATGCTTATCAAATAACATTGAAGTTAGAAGAAAGAATGAACAAGAGGTTTGAGAATAAACACAAGGGAAAGGATAAAGCTTATGTGCAACAAAGGGAGGATGAATTGAATATTAGAGACATTAAGGACATCAAGGATGAAAGATGTGAAAGCTCAAACAAGTCCCGTGATCAAAATTTTAGAGGAAGAGGAAGATCGTGTAGCAGGTTTGGAAGAGGAAATTACAACATAACTTGTTTTAGATGCGGGGAAGAAGATTATAGGGCCTATGATTATCCTCATGAAGAGGAAAGACCAAGAATAAGGGTTGAAAATAATAATAGAGAAGCAAACATAAATGGAGAATATGCTAAGTTTTCACACTTGGAAGAGGCAGAGGATGGAGAGACACTTGTTTCAAGAAGAGTCCTGATGAACAAAGGAAAAGAACTAGATCAAAGGAAGAGCTTATTCAAAACCAGATGTAAGTGTGAAGGTAAAGTTTGTAATGTTATTATTGATGGTGGAAGCACAAATAATTTAGTTTTTGAAGAAATGGTAAATAAATTAAAGTTGGAAAGATGAAGGCGCCCACATCCATATAGGATTGCTTGGTTGCAAGATGAAAAGAAGGTTTTGGTTAGTGAACAATGTTTGGTGAAATTTGAGATAGGTGATTCTCATGATGACGTTTTATGTGATATAATTTCTATGGATGTTTGTCACTTTTTATTGGGAAGACCTTGGCAATTTGACAGGTGTGTGATGCATGATGGGTATGCCAATACATACTCCTTGATGAAGGATGGAATCAAACACAAGTTGAAGCCCTTGAGTAAGGAAGAAGGAAATATATGTAATAAAGGTGGAAATTTTTTTGTTAATGGAGTTAAACAGTTAATAAAAGAGGATGAGCATGCAGATTTTGATTTGTTGATGCAAGTTGCAGTAGTGTGGATTGCATACGAGAAGGTAAAGTGCAGATTTTAGTGGGGGAAAAGGAGGTAAAATCTAATTTTTGTGAGAATGTAGTTGAATCTGATTTAATTGAGCATGATAAGATTTATGTAAAATAATATGTTGTAGCAAAGAGTGCATTTGTAGATGAAGATATTGTTACCCAATTTTCACCTACGAGCTCAATCAGGGGAAATCATGTTTTAAATTTGGCACGTGGATTAAATGTGGCTCCCACAAGGGTTGAGCCCAGTGTGCAGGTCTTCGAATTTCATTGGGAAGGTTTTCATTTGATGCTATTTCACAAGGAGGTCTATTGGAAGCCTTGCCTCAATAAGATTCGACACAAAACTCCCTAGAGATAAAGTCGGCAAGACCCTCTAGTTGTCTTGCCAATTGGCTGTTGTGATATATTCATTCAGAATCCTCAGGTCACTGGGACATTTTGGTTGCCATGAGTTTTCTATCTCTCCCCGACTGAGGAATTCCTTCCGACAGTCGTTCACAAGGTTAGCATCGGGGAGGAGTTTGGGGCTCGCTGTAATGTCTAGCCAAATGGCGGAAGTCTCGGTGAAATGGTTTGCCTTCGGTGTAATGTCTTACCAACAAGCGATGGTCTCGCCGATGGTTGTAAACCTTTGGTGTGACTAATGGAACCTGCCAAGATGTCTTGTCGATGGAGGAAAGTCTCCCCGACAGTTGTTCACCGGTCCATCATCAGAGATAAAGTTTTAAATTCGCCATGAGGTTTGGCTGAATGGGCTAGGTTTCGCTGAAAGAAAATGCCCTTGGTGTAACGTTTCACCAACTGCTAGATGTCTCCCCAAAATGTTTTGAGCTTGCTGAAGTGTTCTCAGTTCATCGAAAGTTTTGCTTTTGGCATGAGGTCTCACCGATAGTGAAAAATCTCACCGAGAGGGATCGATATCAGTGTAATGTCTCACCAAAGGTCGGGGGTGTCGTCGAAGAAATAGGAGCTCGGGGAAATGTCTCAGTGACTAACAAAGGTCTCGGTGAAAGGAGATGTCAACGAGGAGTTTGGGGCTCGCTGTAACATCTTGGCAACCGAATGATGTCTCAATGAAAGGATGGTGCCTTCGGTATGAGATGGTGGTCTCGGCGAGAGGTCTCACCAACCAAGAAAATTCTCCCTAACTGAAACAAAGGGAGCTCGATAAGAGTTCTTGCCGAAGCAAGGTGGCTTCGGCAAGAGGTCTCACCAAAATAGAATGAACTTGCCAAGATGAAATGAGCTCGCCAAAGGATCTTGCCTTCAGTATAGAGTCTTGCCGACCTGACGAAGTTTTGTAGAAATGAAGTGAGCTCGGGGAGAATGGAGGAGTTTGCTATGAAGTTCCGCTGACTTGGTGTCTTGCCGATAGCGATGGATCTATTATAGGCTTCGGTGAGACCTCTGGCCAACAGTGATAGTCTGGGCCACAATTTTTGACATCGACGTGACTTCTGCAGCTCGATATGAACTCTTGCCGATGGTTGTGAGCTATGTCGATAACTGTTGAAGGGAATAATCGCATTAGGGAGACACGGCCAGTGTCTCACTGACATGTGATTCTGCAGGAATAACCTTTGACTGCCTGTGATCTTGCATGGCATATGTTCAACCAATCAGAGTGAGCTAGAGGCAAACCATTGGTAGCTTGACCAGTACTAGGAGGATCAACAGAGCATAAATGAAGTGGATCCACTTTGCTTCAATGGACGATGAGGACATGCGAATTCAGTTCAAGGGAGGTCTGACACCGCTTGTAGAAGAAGGTCAACTTGCAGAAGGGTCTAGAACGAGAGGGGTGCAGAGAGGCCACGAGTCACAGGGACAGCTGGGATGTCGACTAGTAAAGGAGATTCAAGAGTGGACAGCGAGGATACACATTGAACGCAATATTAACTTCATAAAAAAGATTTAAGGGTAGATTTTTATGGATGCTGATATTTTTGTAACCCCAAGTAGTTCGACACTTTTGTATATATGGCATTTTTACCTTTCTCTAAAGGAGTTCTCCTTATGCTTTTCAAAATTCCGTGACTTCTATAGTCCTTTCTTAGATTAGCAAATTTTTGTAACTCATTTTGGAGCATGATATATAAAATTTACCTTGGTTACCATTGATGGTTCAATTTTCCTTTTGGTTCTTGCAAAATATTGTCCATTTTCAGGTGATTGATCAAGCTACTTCGTGAAATCTTTCTTTTTTGTCTCATGTTAGCATGCTTTTCTTTGCAAAAGTAGTATTATGTGGGTTACAAACTGTGTTTACTTAATTGCACATGAGTTTTTAATTTGTGAAAATCTGCTTTTCCTTCTTGAAAGTGTGTGCATGTCAAACCTATTTGTGAAATACTTATGCATAATCTACAAAAACTTGTTGTGCAGTACCATATCCATCATCAATATTCAAGTGTAACTCGAGTGTCTCATTGTTCTTGTCATTTTGGTGCATCACCATAGGATTTAATTTTCATTTTTTTTATGCATTCTCCTTGTCCCTTTTCCTTACAAGATCAGTAGTTAGGTAACACCATAGGAAGTCGGCCTTCTTCGGAGGTTGAACTCTATTTACAAGTGACCCACAACTTTAGAGGTCTTTCCATGTTACACTAAGGTGTTGAACATTAGGTTCAACAAGGGTGCAATTTCAGGTGATAACATTTTTTGGCATGCCCAAGGGGAGGTTTTTGATGTTAACCATTATGATTATTTATATAATCAGCCTCAGAAATATCCATACCAGAGCATATTAGACCTACTCCAACAGGTTGATCGTATCTTATGGGATTTGAATCAAGATCTTCATAATATAAAGATTAATGATATTAGTAAGGTGCTTGTGTGCCTATCTAATATTTTGGTTGATATCAAGATGTTGAAAGGCACCATTATGCAACAACAATAAATGGCTGAACAAATCTACTTTTATGATCAAGAGAGAGTGGAAAAAAGAATTCAGTTCAAGGAAGGCCTCGAATAGGAAATAGTTGTTAAGGAAGGACAAATGAAGTTCTTGTCTGCTCAAGTACAAAAAACTCAAGCTTACTCGGATTATCAACACCAACTAATGGAGGAGTTTCAAAAGAGGCAGCTTGAGGGGGGTTTCAAGGAATAGAGAGCTATTGTAGAAGAAGAGCAACTCACTGATCAAGTTAGTTCATTCACCCAGGAGGAGATTCGAATTCCGAATTTGTTGCATCTAGCTATGGAGGAATATAGAAAGCAACAGCAACAAATGATTGAACAAAAGGAAGATATTAGAGAGTTGCTGATTGGTGACAACCAACAAGACAATGGAGGCTTACTTTAGGAAGAAAAGCCTGAAATTCAACTTGATTCTATCCTTCAAGGTATGGATTTTGATTTCTTTGAGCATGTTATGAATGAGAGAGCCAATCTTGAGCTTTTCAAAGAGTTGTGCACATGTATTATTGAACAGTTTTGTTCAACATTGGATGGCAAAGAATCAAAAGAAGTTGAGGGTTATGATGATCTTGAGAAACAACTTGTAGAGGTGTTGAAACTATAGGAGGAGCCTCATGAACCTATTCTTCAAGATTATATCTGGTTAGAGGAGCTTCCATTCTATTGTGTAGAAGAACTTGAGATTTCATCACCATTAGAATTGTTGCCTTCCTCTATTGAGGAAACCAAACCTGAATTGGAATGTAATTCTTTCAGTAATGATCAGAATTATAAGCAGCTTCCTTTCTAGTGTATAAAGGAGCCAGAGGTTGGTGTATTGATTGAAAATGTATTAGAGGAATCCATCCAATTATTCTCCATTGAAGGAGTGAATGTTCATTTTGGAAAGCATGAGCATGCTGAGGAGGTTTCTATTTTCCCACTAGGTCAATCACTGAGGTTAGATCTTTCCAGCCAGCAAGGTGATAAAGTGGTAGCTCATGAGCAAAAGATCAGTAAGGAAAGTGCAAGCTTTACCATTACCAGAGGCTACCCTATCAGATATTTTTCCCAGATGGAGTTATATACAACACCAATGATCAATCTTGCACCCATACATGAAGACACAATAGAAGATGTTATCAAGGATGCACTGACAACCAAGCAAGAATATGTTTAGTTCACTTATTCTCCTTTGGCTGACAATACATGTTATCTGATTAGTGAGGTAAGTGAGCTTGTTCGCCTCTTTCAAGAAGTAGTACATCATCTTGTTAAACATTTTTCTGTGTGTCATTTTTACTCAGTTGTCCTTAAGCATGCCAGTCATTATACTTTGAAAATAAAGGGAAGCTATTTCACCATCCCGAAGAATGGTTTTGTTTGACCAAGCTTCTGCCGTTAGTATAGGGTAGATTTAGTTGCATTTTCAATTCCCTAAGTGTTGTCCTAGCACAGTAAATAGTTTCACTTTTGTAGTTTCCTATTTTCATAATTGTCTAAGTGATCTATTTCTTGAGTTACAAATGTGTTTGAGCCATGTACAAAGCTAATGTTTTAAATCAACCAATCTGAGTTATCAAGTGACTCCATGCCCAATGCACAAGTCTAGGCTATT
>VDFB02189927.1:0-48306 GCA_007258455.2 Sequoia sempervirens
AACTCATTCTATCAGCTCCCCTTAATCTACCCTCTTGCATTCCCTTAATCCACTCTCTTACATCCTTTCAACTCATTCTCTCAACTCCCCCTTAATCCACCCTCTTACATCACTTTAACTCATTTTATCAACTCCCCTTAATCCACCCTCTTGTCCATATTTATTTCCTCTTGGGTCCCCTTAATCCATCTGTATTTAACATGTTTGAGATTGTAGATTTACTGTAATAAGTTCTTTTCTTGCATGAATTTTTTACTTAAATGACTCATAAAAATTGTAGTTACTTACATTAATTATTTTTGCAAGTTCTCATCAAGTCGGTCTACAATGTGATTGTTGAACTAAAAAACTATTTTATCTGGAGACTATGTAAATATCAATTTTTGGTATTCACCTAAAAGTTGATAAGGTTTAATTGTATCTACATGCACATATATGTTTCATCATGTTATATAGTTGTACATTAAACTTCTTGATGTACATTATATATGTTTGTTTGATGTCACTTTTTAAATATCTTATTCAAATTCTATAGATTATACATATTTCATGTGTCTTCTATTTACCACATTTTATATAATTATTCAATTGTATAGATTATACATTAAATATACATACAAGGAGATGGTTTTTTTTTTTATTGATTCAGATATTTGCTATGCAATTGGAAAATAGTTAGAATTACTTGCCCTTAATTTATTATGAATATGATTTAAGAAACTATTTAAGGAATGTTTTAATTTGTCACCTAACCATCTGATAAGTTATATATATATGAAATTTTATTCTAGATAAGAATTATTATATAGTGCATGTATTACTTGAAAATTTTATAAAATATAAATATATAGATATGTATATAAATGCATATAATTATGAAAATGAACATAACATGATCTCATAATTGACTGTATATATAATCATCATATTAAAGTCAACTGATATAAATAAACACACATATATGATAATAACATGTTCAAAATAAAACTAGAGATCTAGATAGTCCATAAAATTTATATGTCAAGTCCAACACATATATTGAAATGAAACTAGAGGTTTGTAGTCCATAAAATATAAAACTATCTAACTCTCAGGCTGATCAGTCAAATCAAGTCTCCTCTTTGTTCCACGTTGACTAGATGTACCTACATCATGCTGTAAAAGAGTTCAAGAAACTCGAAATTAGATTTAAATTTATTTAGAAATTTTGATATAATTAAACATATTTAAAATTGAAAATATAAACTTTTAGATAAAAAAAAACTAATTAAATATCGACTAAATATATTAAAAATGATTTCTAGTATTCATAAATTACCATATGGTCATGTGAATCAATTGGCACATTTTCTTCAACAGGTAACATAACTGTCTGTTGAGAAGATGGAAATGCCTGATCCACTATATCCTGCATATTCATATAAAGCAAACAATATGTGAAAACCTTGAATATATATATATATATATATATATAAAATGTTCATAAAATTTGTATAGGAGATTTAAAGTAAAGTTTACAACCTCGAATGATATGACCTCATGATCACGCACCTGAGATTGCCCATGAATAGATGTCAATGATGTCTCAGGTGCGCGGCCCGCCATGGTTATCTCATCAAATCCCTACATATAGATGTATAACAGTTCATATAGATCATTCACACATGTGTATGTAAATGTAAAAATTAAATTAGATCTATGATGTGTATTTAATTTAAACTTAACAAACTTTTGAAAGCACACACCTGAGCTGATGATGTCTCAGGAACGCTCACCACTGTAACTTGTGGCTCGTCAATACTAGGAATAGTATGACTTCCCTGCATCTAGATATAATATATCAATTCACACATGTGTACAAATTCAAATTAAATTATATATATATATATGGACACACAAATTATTTAATATATTTTGGTTCAAGTACCTGTCGAAAAGGTGAGCCCAAATCTATAGCACTCAACATATACACACGATGATGATATTGAGTTCTGGGCATCACGTCATCATGTGTCTATACACCAAACACAAAATTATTGAATTAATATTATATTATATATATAGTTTGATGTTATTATTTACATGAATTTTTTACATTTCAAACTTGAATTAAATTTAAGTTCAAAAGATGAACATACCTGTGTGGGACGATCCTCAGAATATAGTAAATTGAGGTATGATCCCGCCCTAGATGCATGTGCCTCACCTGAAGTGGATGTCTGAGTATCCCTATAGCCCGAGCCTCCATGCTCTGTATTGGCCACTTCAGTGGCCGCGTGTGTAGTCTGCTGAGTGAGATGTCCTGAAAGTGAACTCAATGCTCCTAGTGTAGATAACATGGTTTGCTGCTGAAATGCAGCGGGAATACCAGGAGAAGGAGGAGGAACAAGAGGCGCAACTAGAGCACGTCGCTGAGGATCGACACATGCTCCTAGTCTATGTTGGGGCATGCCACGCCCAGCTCCCTGAAATGACCTCATATCAAAATAGTTGGGTTTTTTACCCAACTCAAACTTAGCCCATAACTTTCTCAAAAAATATAAGGGCACCTCACTGTTTCCATGTGGTGGAGTATCAAACACCATCCACCATCTCTCCCAAAAATTTGCAACTATCTGCGGGTGCCTACACCATAAAATTGAAATTCTTTTTTTTGTGGGTGGTATTGGTTCGTTTGTTTGGGGGTTCACAAAATATTGGCACATAGCTTGTTTAGTGATTTTTAGGTCATTAATTTCTTTATATGACAGTCCATTTGCATAGAATTGTCTCCTCTCTTCTCTCCATTGATGGAACCTATCTAGGTCCGCATCGATAGATCGAACAGAATCGACAATAGTTTGCATCGTAGATGCAAACCGTGCGAGATGTGGAGGGATTCTAGTCTCATTTTTTATGAGATCTATGTTCCCTTGAATCACAACTAAGTTGGCTCGAATATTCTCTCTTAGTTGATTTTGGTCAAATGGAGGAGGGGGTGGGGAGTCAGGTGGTGGAGAATGCGGAGGTGAGTGAGGCATATCCTCATGTGGTGGGGTGGGGTGTGCACCAGGATCTATAGGAATTTCTGGATTAGGCATGAAATCCTCTAAAGTGAAAAGTGGATCCATGGACGAGAAATGATATGTCAACTGCATGTTAAACAATTAAAAAATATATATCAACAAACTAATTAAATAATGCACACAATTTCAAAGTTATTTAAAAATCACATTGAACATGCACAAATTCAAAATATATTTCATTTGAAGACCATTCAATTTATAACATTAAAAAATCATAGCATTAAAATTCATATTATAAATGAGAGTTGAATAGAAACCGATAGTCACTTAAGAACTATAAATGAGAGTTGAATAAAAACAGAAGGTTAGTAGAACAAGTGATGAAAAATATTGAAAATCATTGAAGACCTCTCTTGCACCTTCTAAATGTAAAGAGGCAAATTTTATTGCATATTTTTTCTTTATGGGGTTGAGGGTGAAGTAAGTCTCTAATTTCTCCAATTGGGCCTGAGAAAAATCTTGTCACTACAATCAAACTTAGGTGCATAAAGTTTTTTAGCTTACTTTTTATCTCCCTATTCTTCACTTTCTATATTCCTTGCTCATTTCTTGTAGATGGAACTTCTTACCATATTGGAACATTTTTCAAAAGATAAGGCTTCTCTCATATATTTTCATTGATTCAAATATTTTTCTATTAATCTATATTGTTTCTCCTTAAGTATGTTATGAGTGCCCTAGTTATGGGGCCACTAGTGTTATATAATAAAGAATATAATTTTAAAGTGGCATTGATAAAAAGGTTTGTACATGTAGGTTTATTTTGGAGCTTGTAAAAAGGAAAGAAATTAAAAGATAGCTATTTAATTAAATCCTAAGATTGAGAGTGGTATTCTTGTTTATCCATTAATTTTACTTGAATAGATTGGACACCATATTTTCCTATCACTAGAGATTAGAGGAGGGAACCCCATTTATTTTCATATATAGTTAATGGATGAAAATTCATAAATCAATCATGACAAATTCCATATAGGGATAGTAATTAAGATACATTGAATTATTATCCAAGTGACTCCTACAATACCTATTTTTTATAAGTTTTAAGTGTCTCTCTTGGAACCTATGGTTTGTAATTCATGTACAAATTAGAGTTAGGGTTGGGGTTAGGGTTAGGGATAAGTTTAGGGTTAGGCTTAAGATTGGAGTTAGGGTTAGGGTTATAGATAATTAGGGTTAAGGTTAGGGTTAGGGATAAGGTGAGGGTTAGGCTTAATATTGGGGTTAAGGTTAGGGTTAGAGTTAGAATTAGGGTTAGGTTTGGGTTAAAATTAGAGTTATTTTTTGGGCATAGGTTTAGGGTTATGGTTAGGAAAAGGGTAAAAATTAGAGTTACGATTGGGGTTAAGGTTAAAACATGAGTTAGGGTTGAGGATAGGGTTCAGGTTAGTGTAAGAGTAAGAACTAGAGTTAGTTTTGGGGTTAGGGTTATGGTTAAGGTTAGAGCTAGGGTTAAAATTATGGTTAGGGTTAAGGTTAGAGATAAAATTACATGGTTAAGGTTAGGGTTATGATTAGAGATTGAGTTAGGGTTAGGGTTAGTGTTTGGGTTAAAATTAGATTAAGGGTTATGGATAGGGTAACAATAAGAATTGGAGTTATGGTGGGGAGTAGGGTTATGGTGAAGGTTAGTGTTAGGGTTAAGATTAGGGTTTGGGTTAAGCTTAGAGATAGAATTAGGGTTAGGGTTAGGGTTATGGGGTTGAGGGTGAAGTAACTCTCTAATTTCTCCAACTGGGCAGGTGAGAAAAATCTTGTCACTACAATCAAACTTAGGTGTATAAAGTTTTTTAGCTTACTTTTTATCTCCCTATTCTTCACTTTCTATATTCCTTGCTCATTTCTTGTATATGGAACTTCTTACCATATTGAAACATTTTTCAAAAGATAAGGCTTCTCTCATATATTTTCATTGATTCAAATATTTTTCTATTAATCTATATTGTTTCTCCTTAATAGATTATTCCTAAGGGATGAGGGGAATGGTTTCAAATTCTTCTTCATCTTCCTATAAAACATGGGGTTTTAGGAATTCAAAAGGGTGTCACATGTTGCTCTACTATTTTTTTTTGTTGATTTTTCCCTCCTTTTGGGATTTTTTATGATTAAATTTATTCAACCAACTTCCTAGAATTAGCCCATTTGACTCCTTTAGCCTTGATTTAGAATTTGAAAATTCTTTTAGAAGAATTCCTCTTTTGCTCCTTACCCTTTTTTCAATAAAATTTTATGATATCCTAAAATATTTCTTATTTCTCATTGGACTTACGAAAATAAAATAGGGAAATGACTATAATATTTAAGTATGTTATGAGTGCCCTAGTTATGGGGCCACTAGTGTAATAAAGAATGTAATTTTAAAGTGGCATTGATAAAAAGGTTTGTACATGTAGGTTTATTTTGGAGCTTGTAAAAAGGAAAGAAATTAAAAGATAGCTATTTAATTAAATCCTAAGATTGAGAGTGGTATTCTTGTGTATCCATTAATTTTACTTGAATAGATTGGACACCATATTTTCCTATCACTAGAGATTAGAGGAGGGATCCCCATTTATTTCCATATATAGTTAATGGATGAAAATTCATAAATCAATCATGAGAAATTCCATATAGGGATAGTAATTAAGATACATTGAATTATTATCCAAGTGACTCCTACAATACCTATTTTTATAAGTTTTAAGTGTCTCTCTTGGAACCTATGGTTTGTAATTCATGTACAAATTAGAGTTAGGGTTGGGGTTAGGGTTAGGGATAAGTTTAGGGTTAGGCTTAAGATTGGAGTTAGGGTTAGGGTTATAGATAATTAGGGTTAGGGATAAGGTGAGGGTTAGGCTTAATATTGGGGTTAGGGCTAGGGTTAGAGTTAGAGTTAGAATTAGGGTTAGGTTTGGGTTAAAATTAGAGTTATTTTTTGGGCATAGATTTAGGGTTATGGTTAGGAAAAGGGTAAAAATTAGAGTTACAATTGGGGTTAAGGTTAAAACATGAGTTAGGGTTGAGAATAGGGTTCAGGTTAGGGTAAGAGTAAGAACTAGAGTTAGTTTTGGGGTTAGGGTTATGGTTATGGTTAGAGCTAGGGTTAAAATTATGGTTAGGGTTAAGGTTAGAGATAAAATTACATGGTTAAGGTTAGGGTTATGATTAGAGATTGAGTTAGGGTTACGGTTAGTGTTTGGGTTAAAATTAGATTAAGGGTTATGGATAGGGTAACAATAAGAATTGGAGTTATGGTGGGGATTAGGGTTATGGTGAAGGTTAGTGTTAGGGTTAAGATTAGGGTTTGGGTTAAGCTTAGAGATAGAATTAGGGTTAGGGTTAGGGTTATGATTAGAGATAGAATTGACCTATGAATCTAACTCTAACCCTAATCAAACCTAACCCTAACCTAACCTTAAACCTAACCCTAAAAGAAATAAAATCTTAAATATAACCCTAATTTAACCTTAACCCTAATTCAATCCTAACTATAATTGAATTATAACCCTAATTAAACCCTAGCCCTAATTGAAACCTTAGCCTAACTCTAACCCTAACCAATAATCTAACCCCAACCCTAGCCATAAACCTAGCCTTAATTTAATCTTAACCCTTATCCTAATTCTAAACCTAACCCTAACTCTAACCCTAATTCTAATTTTAACCCTAATCATAATTCTAACTATATTTGTTATCCTAATTCCAATATTAACCCTAATTATAATGAAAAAACTAATTCTAAATGTAACCTATTAAATTATAATTGTAATTAAACCCTGACTCTAACCTATTCTTAAATGTGATCTAGTTGATAGAAAGAATTTAGAGGAAGATGTTATGGATTGTCTAGTTACTAATGATGTAATTGGATAGGCTAATAGAATATCAAAATGACACACAAGAACTATTAAAATTGTATTAGGGTTTCTAATTTTAGCTCACCTAAGGGGAGAGAGGTCTCTAAGAGGTTTCTAGTTTTACGTTTTAGGGTTTAGATAATTTCTAAGTTATGTCCAATTTAGGTTTAGATTTTATGGTTTTCAATTTACAATTTAACGTTATTTATTTTTTAAATGCAATTTAAAACTATTAAAAATTGAAATAAAACGCATTAAACAAAAAAAAACTTAAATACTAATTAAAAAACAAAAAAACGAGATACAAAGCAAAAAAGGGCAGAAATCAACCAACCTGGAGGTCTCAGAGGTCAGGTGTGTTGACGGGAGGAGGTGACAGTCGAAACACGCTCGAAGCAATAGCCTCCAAATGCGTACGCGCTCTTGATTGACTTCTCTCAGTTCGGCAAAAACAGTGGATAAAATGAAAAGCCAACAGTTTATTTAAAAAAATAAATACTTTTCAAAATGCGTCTGGCGTTCCCGAAAGCAGCGATATCGCGTTCCTGTCTGGCGTTATTAGCAGCGTATCGTTTTAAGCATCTGGCGATTAATCACTGGCGATATCGCGTGTCATAGCGTCTGGCGTTATGCTTTAACTGGCGTTATTAAGCAGCGATATCGCGTTTGCCAGCGTCTGGCGTTTACTGCGTCGATGTGCCGTTCTTGGCTGGCGTCGCAGCGTTCAGTTCGGTTGGGTACCTGTTGGTAATGCGTCGTGTTTTTAAAAGCGGCGTCACGCATTTCTCGCGAAAATTTTTTGTTGCCCAAAATTTCCCCTCTTCGTGTACTCAACTTCTTGCTTTTACCCGATATCGTTTGAAAGTTATAGATGTTTTTCAATTAGTCTATCAATTAGGACTTTAGTTTTAATTCAAATAGAAAATGAATAATAATTATTTATTAAATTCAAAGTAAAGCATAATTTATATTGGTGGAAAGTTGAGAATCTCCTTTAAAAACCTTTTTCATTTCATCAATTCTCGGTAAAAAAAATTCATCAACCTGTGCCGTAGAAAAATGGTCCCTTGTCATTTTCATGGCCTTTTAGGTCTTGTTTCATGGTATTTGATATGTTTTTCCTTGATTTTAGGTTGCAACATGGCTTGAATATGCATATTTAGGTACTAAAATTGAAATAATGACGTCTTGTGAAGGTTTTGTGAAGTGTTGTAAAACATTTTTACATTCTTCTAGACTCAATTCATTACAATTCACCTAAAAATCATCTTTTGACACATCATCAAGTCCTATTTTGAAGTGTTGTACAATCTTGTAACAAGATTTCACACTTTCCTAGGCACAACTTCACTATTTATCTCTTCTTATGACTTATTTGACCCCTTTATGCCCTCATATGCTTTAATTAAGTGTATTTTTGGATACTGTCCTGACAAACAACATGAAATGAAACATATTTCTCGACACTTGTTTTTAGGTCCTAGGTGGGACCCATTCCCATGGATGGTGAATGAGTACCCCTTGGCCCCAAATTCAAAATATTTGAAATTTCTTTTTGATATTTTCTTAAAAATAACTTGATGTCACCTTGTGATGAGGTATGAACGGTAAACTATGACACAAGATTGTATAAATATGTGTTTTTCATCTCATTTTATATCTCCCCATTCATCAAGTTCACTTATTCACCTATTCACTTAAGCATTCAAGCATATTACAACATCAATACAAGCAACATTAAAGCACTTTGAAGCATCCATTGGCATTACTTTAGAATTGCAGGATCAAGGGTTTAGTGAGTATTTACATTTGCATGTTATGTATTCATCATTCTCTTTACATTTCATTATTTTTTCAAAGGTTTAATTACTATTAGAGTAATACGTTGTTTACTAGATTAATTTAATCATATTGATTAATTAATTAAGTCAGCTTTACTTTATTTCACTTAAGTTAAACTTAGGAATCTTTATTTATGCATTATTAAATTAGTCATGTTGTCTTGTTCATTATGATCTTGACACTTGTCACATGCTAATTTAATCTTCATCCTAGGGTTTTCACTTGAGGATTTTGATCTCCTTTCTTAAGGATTGATCTCTTTGTAATTATTAATTCTAGTTAATGCATTTTTTGCTTCATGTTTGCAGAGCACCATTCTTGTGTCTCTTGATCTCCTTTGGTGACAGGTTATTTTCTTGTAGGTGTTCATTGGGATCTATGAGGTTATATTATCAATTTCTACATAGTATCAGAGCTCCAAATCTACAAGCTTCTTGTTCCTCTTTTGAGAGATCATGCCTTGAAGTGGTTTTCCAGTGTATCCAAGGTCAAATTAGACCTCTCCATTGAATGCAAAGTTGTCGGAATAGTCAACATTGACCTTTGTTTTGTCAAATTTGGCTTATGTTTGTTAGATCTGTGAGGGTTTGAAGAAAGGGAATTTTTGCCAGATCCAGAAGGTGCCTAATTTTTTAGAGCATTTTGAGCCCAAACAGACCTCACCGTTGCATCTGCAGGGGCCAAAAACTTTAAGATCGACTGTGAAATCATCAAAATTTGAGCAGTTGACCTCTAAGGAAAAAAAAATGTTGTCAAGGCCTGTACGACCTTTTGCACATGGATCGAAGTAAAAAAAAAAATTCAAAAAATCTGCGAAAATTCGCAGATTTTTAATTGTCAAAACTTATTTTCAAAGCTTTAAAAAGTTAGGCTTTACAAAGTTTTAGGTTTAAAAAAAAGTCACGTTGGGATGGAGTACATACTTGCATAGAGATTATTATGTGGGTCTGAGACCTATAGGCTTTACACATGGTGTACACAGCTATCCTATAGGGAAAATTATTTTATTGTGATTTTTAAATAAAAAAATTCAATATTTTTTTTTTAACAAAACTATAAATGTAAATTTTTTTATTGTTTTTTAAAAAAAATTTAAAATTTAAAATAAGCCAAGTTGTGCAAATCCATCCATGACCATTTAGCTGTCAAATTTAGGATCCCAGTTTTGCTGCGATGGTCATATGGCCGCCAAATTTAATGCAGTGACTGGTTTTTTGCACTTTGGAGTTGTTTTCTTCTAGAGGCCATAACTTTTTCCCACGGTGTCGAAATTGGGAAAACGAGATATCATCAAAAAGAGGACTCAGAGTACTTTCTAGTGGTGTAGGTATTTTTAGGATATTTTTTCTCAAGTTCCTATTATTTCCAGTCAAAGTCAGATCTTCTTTTCTCAGGTTGCCTTTAGTTTTTTTGGCATAATTTTTGCATACAATGTCAAAAATAGGAAAACGAGATATCGTCAGAAAGATGTTTTTGAGCTCTTTGTAGTGGTGCAAGTGGTTTCCATATTTGGTTTTTTGTTTTTTCTATAAATCCTTCTTCTCAGCTATTTTCCTTTTTGGACCTTATGGGCTCACATTGCATGATTTATCATCTGTAAACACACTAAAATAAAGTTCCTTAGCATTGTATGTGTATTATTGGGATTCTTGCACATCACTTTTTTCCTTATTGTATTCACACTATGTTATAAAGTGCCATGAGGGGGTGATGGTTTTCCTTTGTTTTCCATCATACCTTTGTCAAGTGAGTGTTCCTTCCACGACAACAACCTCATGCATGTGTGACTTTTGTTTTTACACCCTTTATATGTGGGTACTTTCATGTTTGAACGTACAAATGTTCTTGATTCTTCTTCATGCATTTCTTTCTGACATTGATTTTTAATGTACCTGTCTAACTCTCCCTTGTCAGCATTATAGGGGGGTTTATACTGCTAGTGTTAATGCTTCTTTGGTTTTGCATTGGAGTGAGCTATGTATATAGTATTTTTTCCTATGTACTAGGCGGATGCAAAAACTGGTTACCCATGCATTTCGGTGAGATGGAGCACTTACCATATAGACACTCTTACATTCCTATTTCTAGAGGCAACCTTCCATTTTCACTTGATCAGTTCTTCAGACTATTGGTACTTGTGCCATTTGTATATTCGAGTTCTAGATGTTTTAACTTAGTTTTCCATCAGATTCGAGTATTGTCTTTGAGGGCACTCATGAAGATTCTTGTCTTCTTGATCCTAATCATCATTTGTTTCAGAGAGGGTTTTTGTCAGCATTTCAGTAGTCATTCTATGACAGAGTTTCTAGCTTCTTCATGCTTCTGTGGTGTTTTCCATGTTCATCCTTTGTTACTATCTTTTGGGACAATTTCCTCTTGTTTCGAAGCTTCTTAGTCCTTCACTTGTATTTCTCTCTTTTGGAGAAGAGTTTTTCCCACAAGGTTTTCTCATTTTCTCCTGTTGTGAGAGATCTTTTACATTTGTACATGGGTACCTCATTTGGGCTTAGTTGTTAGGACCCATCTTTGCTTTCATGCATTTTGTCCTTAGTTTCTTAGCTTCTCCATAAGTTCATCTTAAGGGGGGTGTTAGAGTAATAGGTTGTTTACTTGATTAATTGAATCATATTGATTAATTAATTAAGTCACCTTTACTTTATTTCACTTAAGCCAAACTTAGGAATCTTTATTTATGCATTATTAAATTAGTCATGTTGTCTTGTTCATTATGATCTTGACACTTGTCAAATGCTAATTTAATCTTCATCCTATGGTTTTCACTTTAGGGTTTTGATCTCGTTTCTTAAGGATTCATCTCTTTATAATTATTAATTTTGGTTAATGCATTTTTTGCTTCAAGTTTGCAGCTCGCACCATTCTTGTGTCTATTGATCTCCTTTGGTGATAGGTTATTTTCTTGTAGGTGTTCATTGGGATCTGAGGTTGGATTATCAATTTCTACATGGTATCAAAGCTCTAGATCTGCAAGCTTCTTGTTTCTCTTTTGAGAGATTGTTCCTTGAAGCAGTTTTCTAGTGCATCCAAGGTCAAATCAAACCTCTCCATTGAATCTAGAGCTGATAGAATAGTCAACATTGACCTTTATTTTGTCAAATTTGGATTTTGTTTGTTAGATCTGTGAGGGTTTGAAGAGAGGGATTTTTTGCCAGATCCAGGAGGTTCCTGACTTTTCAAAGCATTTTGAGCCCAAACGGACCTCACCATTGCATCCACAGTGGCCAAAAACCTTAAGATCAATTGTGAAATCATTGAAATCTAAGTAGTAGACCTCTTAAGCAAAAAAAAAATGTTTTCTAGGCCCTATGACCTCCTACACGGGGATTGAGGTAAAACTTTCGTACAATTTTTTTCTACAAAAAGAAATTCTTTGTGTATTTGTCACCTTTTTTTTTGCAAATTTGACATTTTATTAGGTGTTGAAGATTATTTTTATGTCAACTAGGTGCTTCAAGTCAACATAAGTCAAATTCAAGCTTGGAGAGACTTATTTGTCCATTTTCTACAGATTTGGCTTCGACAACTCGACAAGTAGACATTTCCAGATTTGGTGTTGCAAAGTTGTCTCCTGGTTTTTTAGAAATTGTCTCCTGGTTTTTTAGAAATTTGGGAGAGCACTAATTCGCCACCTGTGGCAAATGAGTCCCACCATAGGACTAGAAACTTGAGTTTTGTTAGATTTCAGATCTCGACTGTTAGAAACTAGCTCTCAACAGTTTTTCATCAGGAGGAGGACTAATTCGCCACCCTAGGCAAATGAGTCCCACTGTGAAAAATCACTAAAATTCATCAGCATCTAGAATACTCTAGATTCATCACACTTCATCTAGGTGCACTCATATTCTTCCCTTCTTTTTTTGTTCTGCATATTTCTTTTGTTTTCTTCATTTTCTACATATCAGAGTGTGTTTTCAAACATAGTTTAAATCTTAGTTTTGCATTCATTTTCATCCATTTAAATTAGTTAATTTCATTTATATTTCTTCATTTAGTCATAACAACATCACACATAACATTAATTGAATGAACCTCCCGCATTTTTGGTTCCTACTTCTCTTCGTTTAGGTGAAAAACCCTAGAAGAGCTAGATTTGCGCTTAAGAACCATAAATCGATAGTTCATAGCCACATACCCTACACATACCCATCATATCACCACTTTTGGCCCATCATGATCCTGCACATACCCAGGCATTTGAATCAAACAAGAGAAACAAAGCCCCCCTTTTTTGCTTTTTTCCTTGCTCTTGCTGACTTGGTCCCTGCTCGCTTGCTTCACTTTTTCCTTCACTTTTTGAATTTGGAGACAAGTTTTTTGTGGATTTGGGATGTTTCTGTGGTGCCTAAGTGAATTGCCAAGGTTTTGTTGAGTTTTAGGAAGTTGCAAAAATTTCTTTGTAGGTTATCGTCCCTCCATCGCCTTTGTAGAAATTTATTTATGGGATGTTGTCACTCTATCGCCGTTGAGGGAATTTCTTTGTGGGTTGTTGTCCCTCTGCCACCATTGCAAGAATTTATTTTAGGTTAGTAGTTCCTTCGCCGCCATTGCAGAAATGTCTTTGCGGATCGCCATCCCTCCACTGTCATTGTGGGAATCTCTTTGTGGGTCAATGTCCCTCCATTGTTGTTAGCGAGTTTCCATGTGCTCAATGTCATTTTTAAGGAAATAAACCCTCTGACTTTCGCATTCCAAATTTCTGTATTTTTCAAAAAGGGCCAAATAATTGAGGAATAGGTCTAGGCACCCTTCTAATGCACCTTCCATGTGCTTAATTTGGAAAACTTAATTTTTTTTAAGAGTTGTGGCTTTGTGGAACTCCACATGTGGGTCGTCGTCTCGTGAACATCTTCATTTAATAGACAAGCTTTAACACCTTTCCACCTCATAGCACCGCATGCCTTGGACCTACAAATACATCAAACTTAACTTGGTAACTTCAAGTACCTTACAATTGATTTATGGACGTGCCAAAGCACCTCACATGGAATTTGATCGCCAAATTCACAATGCAAAGCTTTTGCTATGGGATGCTTCCTATGGGTCTCCATGGTCCTGACATTATCCTGCTCCTAGCTACTCCGAATAGTTTCTAGCCTAGGGGAAGCTCGCACCCCTGAACCCGCATTATGTTTATGGTCCAAATGAGCTCCAAATGTTGAACAATGATGAATATTATGATCTTTTAATAATGCATGGATGAATCTAACAATGAATTTTAAGGATTTAACATGTATTTTCTACCTCTATATGTAAGAGCACTTATTGTGTCTTTGGGTGCAAGATTTATGTAACTTGTTGAGGAGCCATCGAAGAAGCCCACAAGAGCTCTGAGAGGAAGAGAGGAAAAGGATGTATGCATAAACAATGAAGGATTGACCAACATATGAATGCATGCCAAGGAAGTTAGTGACAAAACTGCAAAGGGAGACGTTGCAAGTAGGGGGAGGCTATTTTATCTTCCACCAAATTATCATGATTGTTAGGAGCTATCCATTTAGATCAGGAACAACATATCTAATTCTCAGAAACACCAATTTGCAAAACTAATGCACTTTATTTGTTATAAGAATGTTGGTAACACATTAGACAAAGGGCAACCTTTAGCAGTTTCAACTACAATAGGGAAGGCAGTCGCTACAGGATAAAACTACTATAGTGCTAAGGTCACTATAGGACAAAATAGGGAAAAAGAAAATAATGTATTTTAAATTGTGAAATATTGAGGGTAGGTGGAACCAAAACTTGTATTAAATCTGGGCCACACAATGCAAATCAATCCTAGCCATTCAGTTGAACTTTGGAAAACTATAAATAGGGGCTTGCTCCTCATTTGTAAGTGTTGGAGAATTGGTGCAAAGGGAATTTTGCAGCAATAGAAGGAAGCATTGCATGATTCTATGGGTGTTTTCATTGAGTTTGTTCATCTTTCTTGCATAATTCAACTTTTGTGTTAGTTTTAGTTATTAGTTTCTTGAATGGCTATGATAATGGAAATTGTTCTTATGGTATTTGATGAATTTTCAGCCCATACTTTTGGCACTTGTTAATGACAAGTTCTTGTGCAAAGTTAGCCTGGGCTTCCTTATTTCATTGCTGCAACTTAGTTCAATTGTATGTTCATGATGTGCATGTACAATCTGAAAATCTGCAGTCCTTAAAAGATTGCACTAGTTTTGTCTAGTTGTAGGTTCCCTTGGTCAAGCAAAACCCAATTGATGAAGTTTGTCTATTGTAGTAGCCTCCACTATTAATGTTCATTCATAGCTTAGATTTAGAACACTCCTCTCAGCCCTTTCTCCTTTTACTATCTATTTTAAGTCCTTGTTAGAGTAGGATTCCAAGCACCATCACAATGTCAAACTTGGTGAAAGAGGTGAGTTTTAGATTGCTATTTTGAGTGGGAAGCCACTATTCATTCATTTCCAACACCTTGAAACTCCATTTGCAGACCCAACTTCCCATGCTTTGTAAACCATAAAGGTTGCCATGTAATTACCAACAAAACACATCAACCAATTGAACTATTCCAAGCATTCTCATGAACTGACACTTGAGAGACCTTGGGGTAGTGATCTAGAACTTGTTTGCAGCTTTCTACCTTTCAAGAGAGGTAGAGAATTTATGTTTTTCTTGTGTTGAGAGGTGAAAAAACACCCATCAACATTATAGAAGATCATTGAAGGATACAAAAGTTTTAGTCAAACCCTAATACTAGGACTAAATTACCACCTTGGGCGTATGAGTCATATTATACCTATTTTTAGTAATTTTCTATATCTCCTAATTTTCCAACAGAAGATTCCAGATTTTTCCTAGATTCCAATAGCAGGACTAAATCGCCCAGTTATAGTACACATCAAAAGTCAAAATTTTAGAGTTGAAGACCTTGTATTGAACATCTCTAGTCTTTTAGGTGCTTCTCTATTTATCCTCAATTTATTATTCTGATTTTAAGTCTCATTTTCTAGGTCACATAGTTAGATTTTCATAATACTTTCATTTTTTTTTCTTTCTAAGCATTTTCTTAGTGGTGAACCCCTTTTTAATCACACCTAAGGAAACCTGCACACCACCTTACCCCCTTATGTCTGTCGTTTCCCTCGATTGAGTTACTTGGTTGAGGAATCTATTGGGTTTCCTTTAATGAACTAGAGTGGAATAGCTCCTCCTAGTTCCATCTCCAAAAAGGTAGAACCTTATTTCCTTGTGTTCACATCTTTACAATCAAGATAATGAAAATTTGAAACTATTAGTGCTATTATTACACCATCTTAAGTTTACAATCATTTCAAATGTTACTCTTATTTTTTGCTTCATCTTCCTTTGTTGCCTATTTTGAATAAAAAGTGATTTTATAATCAATTTTATCAATTTGGTATTAATGCATGTTTTGCACCATTTTATTATTCATTATTGAGCAAAAGCTCACTAATTTGTCTTCATGTGTTTTTGTCCAAGACCTTCCTATTGGTTCTAGGTTAACTCACTTAGGGTTTTTAGACTCTTGATGTCATTTTTGTAGTCATCACAAATCTCTCAAGTATGTTTTCTAGTTTTATACCATTGTTCAAGAATTTTAGGCCTCAATTCATGATTTCTTCAAGCCTTTTCATCTTGAGTTTTTTTAGCATATGGCATTGAGGGAATTGGCCTAGAATCCCTTCTAGATACACTCAAATTTGGCATGCTTTTAGGATGGAGATCCTCCTTGGCATTTGGAAATATAGAAATTCTACATTTTTTTATGCTCTATTGATCATAATTTTTCACTTTGTTTGAATTCATGATATGTCCTAATGTGTTTATCTAGATTCAAGGGCAAGAAAACAAAGTTACACTTGAAATTACTCATCTGCAAGTGTTGTTGGATCGTTAGGATAATGCCCCATGTTTTGTTGTTAGGGTTCATCTAACTCCCACCTCTAGTAGAGGTCAACCTTAACCTCATGGGTGTTGTCTACGACATAGCCAATCTATTCATGGCAGCTCGGATGCTCATTTTCAAGTCTCTCTGCCTCTTCTCAAATGAGATTGTGCTTGACGACAATGGTCACAACCTACTCACTCCCTCTCTACTTACCCTTTGTCTTTTGGTAGTGATTCTACTAATTGGCCAAACTCTACCAAGTTCCCTCTATTGACTTTTGTTATTTCTCTTGTTTGAGTAGTTATTGAAGATAAAACAAGATGGTAATGATGGGTGGGATCCTTCTATGGTCACTTCAGACATCATTCATGTAATTAACAAGTTGGTTGACCAAGACTCGCTTCCTCCTCTCTATACTACTAATCTCCCCACTTAATGAATTTTTATAAATCTATTATTGTTTTATGTTCATAGTATAACCCCATTTGAACTTTTAAAATATGGTTGTCTCTACTTATTTTTAATAAAAATATATATAAAATTATATTTTAATTAATAATACATACACTATTAACAAATAAATAAAAAACCTAAAAAATAATAAAGGAGAGGGGCCTATAGTGGGCCACCCTAACTTCGCACTTATCAAAGTCTTATGTGAAAATTTCAAATCACTCCCAAATTTTTACAATAGCTTATTTGGCAAGTCCCCTGCTTATAAAAATTGGTTTCAAGGCCACATCATCAAATATGAAGACACATCACCATGCTTTTTGTCAAGATATCCAAAAAAGCTCAAAAAAAGGTGAGACCGATAGTGGGTCACTAAGTCATGTATTATTGGTGCATTGATGTGGCATCACATGATTTGTCAGCTTGTGTATTTTATGGATAAAAGTGTTTTGCAATTAGATATTAAGCCTACCCACTATGGGGCCGACTCAAACCCTCTTCTATACCCACCATAGGACCTCTACCCACTATGGACCCCTTTCCCTTAGTAGTCAAGAATCTTTCATCCTCTTTCATATATATTGCAACTTAGATGGAGAAAAATAGTGTATATATAACACCCAATTTAATGAAAGGAACAATGCCATTGTGTTTGGCTTCGACCCTACCCTCGGATCACAGATCTGATAGTGTGGCTAGAAACCTAACAAGTATTTAATTGATTCTAGAAGAACATCGTAATTTAAATTCACTTTTGGCGTTTTATATTCTTTTAGTTTGCTTTTTCCCGGGTTTGTTGTGTCTCATATCATTGCTATGTTTCTATTCCTGACCGTTGCCACGAATAATCCTTCTCATTTGTTTTTTAACTTAAACATACAACTGTACGCATGAAAACGGTAGTGGGAAGACCATCCTTTACATCACTACAGCTTTTGTTCACACACGATACTGAAATTACACCATGTTCATGTGGAAAATTATAGGAGCCAAAAATAAAATAATGAAGTTAAAAATTTCAATAATTTTTATTTATGCCTAAAGTCAAAGAAGTCTTATCTTGCTTTGAAATAAAAATATTATTTTGTCGTACTAGTGAGTTGTCCTTTTCCGGCTTCTCCGCACTTTCTCCCTCCCTTCCAATGACTTTATCGACTTCTACCTGCAATCCAACCCACGAGAAAACCATTCTTCCAACACGTTCCTGGAATTCGCCCTTTATAAACAACCCTCTCACTCTTGTTAATAGTCATCAAAAATTTCTGAAATTGTATCATATAGATTAGCAGGCGATCCATGGCAGAAAACACTAAGCAAAAGCTAAATTCAATATCAGGAACATCCTGCAAGTCTAAAGGTAAAGCAGTGAAGGTGGTTCATATTGGAAGCCCTAAAATGGTTATAGCAAGCGAATCCGAATTCTCTGCTGTCGTGCAGTCCCTCACTGGAAATAAGAGGCCATCACCCAAATCTGCTACTGATGATTCTTCATCGCCATTTGCTTCTCAAAGACTGAATAGGGATTGTTATGACAGTCAAGTGAAATTACCCAGGTTAGAAGGTCAACCAAAATTTCCCTCGATTCTCAACAGTAGCCCGCAGCCTCCAATTACTCATCAATTGCCTGCTATTACAGCGGATGGTGTTTCTACATCCGAATTCCAGCAAAAGGAGACGATTTCTGTGAAGGCAGGGAGGCAGAGGAGGAAAATTTTCACTCACAGTAAAAATTTAAAACATAAAATATTATTTTCAACACACAGAGCTGCTGCTCGTAATTTTCATTCACTTTCCTTCTTGTTGAAAATAAATTACAATTACTAAATATATGCTAAGGTAAAAAGTCACGTGAAAAATTTCACGGATGAGAGGAAACGAATACAATTTTCAAATTCACCTAACTAACATTTCCCCCGTCAAAATGCATTTAATACAATGTCCGTTACATAATATTCAAACTTAAATATTAAATCTTTCGTATCCCGATATTTCCTTTGGCGGTGGCGGCTTTCTCCATAGTTCCCCGCGGTATCGCGATGGATAAAAACTTGATTGCGATATTGCGGGCAGCGGTTAGTTGACGGCCCGGTAAACTGCGGTAAACACCTGGCGGTTAGAATAAAACAAAACTTCTACGAAGTCTCCCGTGATATCGCGATGAATATTTTATTGATTGCGATATAGCGGGCATTGGCTGGAGGTACGGCAGGCGGTTGATATAAAACAAAAACATTACTGAAGACTCCCGCGGTATCGCGATGGTTAATTTCTTGATTGCGATATAGCGGGCGGCGGTTACCAGCAGTTAGGTTAATATTCCAACACTCCCTTAAGCATAACCGGCATTACCATGCCCAATGCTTCCTTTGAAAAATAAAATTATCTCTTCCCAGGGGCTTTGTAAAAATATCCATCACTTTGCTCTTCTGATCTGCAAAACTCTAAAAATATATCACCATTATTAATTAATTCCCTGATAAAATGATACCTGGTATCAATGTGCTTGCTTCTCTTATGAAAGACTGGATTCTTTCGAAAGAGCAATGGCTGAATTGTTATCACAGTAAATTTTTGTTGCCTCCATTTGTTCATTTTGCAATTCTTTCAAAATTCTTCTCATCCAGACTGCTTGACATGCTGCACTTGTGGCTGCCACATACTCTACTTCTGCTGATGAAAGACAAACTATTGGCTGCTTCTTTGAAGACCATGACACAACTCCAGTCCCAAAATTAAATACATAACCAGACGTGCTTTTTCTATCATCAATGCTGCCAGCACAGTCACTGTCTGTGTATCCTATGAGTTTGAACTCATCTGAACTTGAATACTTGATGCCAAAATTTCTTGTTCCACTTACATACCTTAAAATTCTTTTCCCTGCTTTCCAATGGGTGTCTTTTGGTGTTTCCATAAACCTAGAAATCAAACTTACTCCATACATAATGTCTGGCCTTGTGGCTGTGAGATACATGAGACTTCCAACAAGCCTCTTAAACAAAGTTGGATCAACATTAGACCCTATATCATTCTTGCTTAGTTTCAGACCTGTCACTGTAGGTGTTGGTGCTGGTTTGCACTTCATCATATTAAACCTCTTCAAAATGTCATTTGCATATTTTGACTGTGAAATAAAAATACCACTTTCATTTTGATTCACTTCAATGCCTAAAAAATACTTCATCAGACCTAAGTCTGTCATTTCAAATTCTTTCTTCATGTCTGCCTTGAACAGATCAATTGACAAATTTCCAGTGAATATTAAATCATCCACATATAAGCATACTATTAGTATTTCACCTTCTTCATTCATTTTTGTATACAGTGTGGGCTCACTGCTACATCTATTAAATCCATTCTGCAAAAGATAACTGTCTATTCTGCTGTACCAAGCTCTTGGGGCTTGCTTCCCAATCCATACAGTGCCTTTTTTCAATTTGTAAACTCTTGTCTTCTTTGACCCATTTCATATCCGTGTGGTTGATCCACATAAACTTCTTCTTCTAAATAACCATTTAAAAAAGCTGACTTTACATCCATTTGAAATACAGACCACTTATTCTGAGCTGCTAATGCTAAAATCATCCTTATAGTATCTAATCGTGCTACAGGTGCAAATGTCTCATTGTAATCAATGCCAGGCTGTTGTGAATAGCCCTTTACAACCAATCTTGCTTTAAGCTTCTGAACTTCATCTTTTTCATTCAATTTGGTTTTATAAATCCATTTCACTCCAATTACATCTTTGTCTTTTGGAAGACTGACTAGTTCCCATGTCTGATTCTTTTCAATTGCTTCAATTTCTTCATCCATAGCACTTACCCATTTATCATCTTTGACTGCATCTTCAAAATGAATTGGATCTTCTATTTGAGAATAAAATGCAAAAAGAGAAATCTGATTTGAATTATTCTCACCTTCATTTTGCTCATATATATCTCTTATGCTTCTGATTTTCTGTCTTCTCAGACTTGCCAATGTAGGATTTGACATATCACTTGAACTTGTGGAATGTGGACCCGATGGTCCTGCTGTAGATGGTGTTTGTTGTCCTCTTGTTGGACTGCTTCCTTGAATGATTGAGGTTGTTCTTATAGTCGATGCTGGTGTCACTTGTGGACCACTTTGTTGAGCTTGAATGGGAGTGGTAGGAGTCACAATAGCTGGAATATTTGTTGATGCTGAAACTTCATTCTCCTCTTGAGGTATACTAGCTGAAATATTGACTGTCTTCTCTATACTTCCATCCCATGCTTCATCTTCTACAAATTGTACATCTCTGCTGATTATAACTTTCTTTGTTGTTGGATTATAGAGCTTATAAGCTTTGGATTCTTCACTGTATCCAACAAATATACATTTTTCTCCTTTGTTATCTAGCTTCCTTCTCAATTCATCGTGCACATGTGCATATGCTACACATCCAAATACTCTCATGTGAGTAACACTGTGTTTTCTTCCTGTCCATGCTTCTTCAGGTACTATATTCATAACACTTTTTGTTGGACACCTATTCATTATATAGGCTGCACAAGAAATTGCTTCTGCCCAATATTCATTTGACAAATGCTTGGCTTTCAACATGCTTCTAGCCATTTCCATGATTGTTCTATTTTTCCTTTCAGCTACTCCATTTTGTTGAGGTGTGTATCTAGTTGTGAATTGCTTGTGAATTCCATGATCCTTGCAAAAATTAAAAAATTCTCTTGAAATATATTCACCACCTCTATCTGTTCTCAACACTTTGATATAATAACCACTTTTTTTCAACCAAATTCTTGAACTGACGAAACAGATCAAACACTTCATTTTTCTTCTTTAGAAAATAAACCCATGTTTTTCTTGAATAATCATCAATGAATGTCAGAAAATAAAAACTACCACCTATTGAAGGTGTTTGCATTGGTCCACACAAATCTAAATGTATAATTTCCAAAGGGCTTTTGTCTAGCTGACTTTCCCAAGTAGAAATGATTCTCTATGTTGTTTTCCTAAAATGCACCCTTCACATACCCTTTCCGGTTTTTCTATTAAAGGTAGTCCCTTGACCATGCCTTTCCTATGAAGTAAGTTTAAACCTCCAAAGTTGAGATGACCAAATCTGGTGCCATAACCAATTTTCATCTTTATCTCAAATTGAAAGATTGTCTCAGACTCTGTAGTTTCTTCTCTACCCACTTGTGAATTCATTAAGTGTTGTGATGAGCATAATTTATATTCAAATCTGGCCTTATCTTTAAGGGAAACATTCTGTTGTTTGTCATTCTGACTTTTGCAATAAGCTGGTTGCTTGGGTATTTGTCTAAAATTGTGCATAGACCATTCTTGAAGGTTACTCTATACCCTTTTTGAACCAGCTGCCCTACACTCATTAAGTTATGTTTCAGACCAGGCACAAAATACACATCTGAAATATACTTTTTCTCCCCCTGTTTAGTTAGAATATTGACATCTCCTTTTCCCTTGACTGACACTTTGTTGTCATTACCCAATGTAACATCAGACTTTACATTCTCATTTAAACTTGAAAACATTTCTAGATTCCCTGTCATATGATTGCTACAGCCTGAATCTAAAAACCATACATCTTTTTCATTTGCTTGAGCAAACATTACAAGCTAAAAACATTGTTCTCTTATCTCAATCCTGATTTTGACCTTCTCTTGAAAAATTTGCATTTTGTCTATTATTATCATACTGCTTCTTTCTACACTCATTCATATAATGCCCATATTTTTTACAGTAGTGACATTGGACTTGAGATTTATCATACCTTTGAATTTGTGACTGATTCTGTGATGGGTTTTGGTTTGAGCCTTGATTGCTGCCTCTTCCACTTGAGTTTGATAAACTGTATCTTTCACCTCTGTAAGAGTTTCTTCCTCTTCCTCTTGATCTACCTCTGCCTCTTCCTTGACTGACTGAAGCCTGAGTTTTGAAAGCATGCTCCAGTGATGTATCTGCTGACCTTTTCAACCTTTGTTCATGAGAAATTAGAGATGCATACAACTCATCAACTGAGAACTGTGAGAGATCCTTTGTCTCTTCTATAGCAACTACAACCGGTAGAAATTTTGTGGGAAAACTCCTTAAAATCTTTTCAACAACTCTGGTATCTTCCAGATTCTCTCCATGAGACCTAATTTGATTAACCACCCCAATGACTTGGGTGTAGAATGAATCTATAGATTCATTTTCCTTCATACATATTGTTTCAAAATCTCTTCTCAGCATTTGTAGCTTTGCTGTTTTAACTTTTGCCATGCCTTGATAGGCTGTTGAAGTATGTCCCATGCTTGTTTGGACTTTGTTGCTGCTGAAATCCTTGGAAAAATGCTCTCATGTACAGCTTGAAATAGATAAAATAAAGCCTTTGAATCTTTCTTCCTTGTGTCCTTCAATAAGTCTTTCTCTGCTTGTGTCAAAGCATTGTATGCTACTGCATCTGCTGGCTCTGCAAATCCATTCTCTACTAAATCCCATATATCCTGTGAGCTAAATAGTGCTTTCATTGTAATTGACCAGTACTCATAATTCTTCCCATTAAACTGTGGAATTTGTGGGTTTGTCAAGCTTGTGCTTGCTGCCATTTTTGAAATTTACCCAGATAATCTGCTTTGCTCTGATACTCGAACTTGCTCTGATACCACGTGAAGGAAGGGAGGCAGAGGAGGAAAATTTTCACTCACAGTAAAAATTTAAAACATAAAATATTATTTTCAACACACAGAGCTGCTGCTCGTAATTTTCATTCACTTTCCTTCTTGTTGAAAATAAATTACAATTACTAAATATATGCTAAGGTAAAAAGTCACGTGAAAAATTTCACGGATGAGAGGAAACGAATACAATTTTCAAATTCACCTAACTAACATTTCCCCCGTCAAAATGCATTTAATACAATGTCTGTTACATAATATTCAAACTTAAATATTAAATCTTTCGTATCCCGATATTTCCTTTGGCGGTGGCGGCTTTCTCCATAGTTCCCCGCGGTATCGCGATGGATAAAAACTTGATTGCGATATTGCGGGCAGCGGTTAGTTGACGGCCCGGTAAACTGCGGTAAACACCTGGCGGTTAGAATAAAACAAAACTTCTACGAAGTCTCCCGTGATATCGCGATGAATATTTTATTGATTGCGATATAGCGGGCATTGGCTGGAGGTACGGCAGGCGGTTGATATAAAACAAAAACATTACTGAAGACTCCCGCGGTATCGCGATGGTTAATTTCTTGATTGCGATATAGCGGGCGGCGGTTGGCGGGGACGGCAGCAGTTAGGGTTAATATTCCAACATTCTGATGTTTATAGCCTTCAAATGTTTGACATACTGGAAAACTTTGGAGACGCCAATTTTCTTTTCAGTTTTTGATGCCATATTTTTTATGAGTGATTTTGATGTATTCTTGACAGACCACGGAATAAGCTTTCTTTCTTGCTATTCCTGTAAGAAGTCCAGAAATTAGTTCTACGTATATTTTCCCTTTGTTTTTGTATGAGATAGGATAGAACGAACGCTTGTTTTACAAAGTTTAGTTTGTAGTTTTATCTATCCACCTGTTAACATAAGCAAGAGCTTGACAATTGTGAAGCTAAGGACATTGAATAATCATTCAGCGGTTATAATCTTGTGTATAACTTGGAGACACTTATGCTTGCATGTAACATGGATCTGCCAAGATTGGCCTTTCGTTGCAGTGAAGGCTGTTCGCAGCAATTAAAAGACTTATGTGACCTGTGATTTTTTTGAATATTTGTCTGCATAGTCATGCCAATGGTTCCTCTCAGTTATGGCTGTCGACTCACCTTTGCACTGAAGCAGACAGAAAGAAAAAAATGTTTAGGACGATTAGCAGGAGGTATGCAAATATGTTTTGTTATCTATTTGCTGCACTAAGATTTAATTTAATGTTTCTGCTATTATCACTTTGTTGGAATAATGATTTAATCGATTTGTCTTTTACATTATTAAGTTTTTTGCCCACACATATGGATCTCAATGTCATTATATAATGAGATAGAATTCTTGGAATATTGAAGTGTGAGTCTTTCCTAAAGAAGACTATTGATGAGTGGCTGAACAATAGGAATGAGAGGTTGAACAATAGGAATGAGAGGTTGAACAATTCTTGGAATGAGTGACTATTGATGGGCTTTGCTTATGTTATACAATCCAATTTGGCAAATAAATCTTTGATGTTAATTACTTATATCGATAACATTTTCTTATCAGAGCCATCAAATTGCTTTTGATATATAGCTGAAATAAAGAATTGAGGTAAAAATAATAGAATCAACTTTACTTTTCCCAGAAAATATTAAATTCGTTTAGAGAAAAAGAGAACAAGAGCAACTAGAATCAACTCTACTTTCCCCAGAAAATATTAAATTCGTTTAGAGAAAAAGAGAACAAAAGCAAATAAAGCTTGAAAGCAAATGCCACAGGTATTCAACACTCTTGACCTTGAACTTTATAGAGGGCTATTGGCATGGTGTCCTGACCCATTGGGTTGTTCTCTTCTCAGCCTGTAGAACAATTTATCATATCCTTTTAGTTTCTGCTGGTCTCTAAACTGTTAAATTTATTTAATGTACATTTATAATTCTATTTTTTTTTCTTGTAATAATGCTAAATTAGTGTTGGAGGTTTTGAGACATGTATATTATTTTTAGTTCTGCCCATGGCAGAATACTAAAGCATTCATTCAATTCAATTTTTTTGAGTGATAGTGACAATCCAACCAATAAACATCTAGAATTAAAAACTTTACCAACAATTTTATATAGTCTATTTTAAATTGTCTATTTCTAAAATTGTTAAAATATTCTTTATCTTTCTTTTTATTGGTTCATGTTGTCAACAGTCATTGCAAAAATTAGGATTTTTTTATTTATTTTTCTAAATTATGTGCAATGCAATGCATTTAATTCATGAATCAAATTTCAAACCTATTAATGACTTGAATGACATGAACACTATTGCATACATCATCATATAATTACATTGTTGACTTACAAGTATTATTTTACATATTTTATTTAATAATTGATAAGATTTTCAAACTTATTAAATAAATGTGAGTACACTCAATGCATATTTTATATTTGTTTATCAAGTGTGTATTAAATATCACAATAAAATTTATCTATCTATAATAAATATAAAAAAAATATATGTATCTACAATTAATATTTCAATAAAATCTATTTTAAAAAATATACATGTAATAATATAATTTATAAATGCAAAAATTACATAAATATCATATTATCAAAAGGATATAAATATATATATATATATGGAATTATTATAATAATATATTTGTATAATTGCATATTTTTAATTTTTGGAACATTAATTAATTATAATAATAACATTATACAACAACAAACAATTATATTACACCCCTACTCACTTCTATTAACTAAATGTTTAAAACAACAAAACACACCCATATGAATTATATTTTTTATTTATGCAACATTAATCAACTATAATAATAACATTATACAACAACAAACAATCACATTACACCCCTAGCTGCTTCTATTAACTAAATGTTTAAAACAACAAGTATACCCCACAAGATTTTTTGTTTTTATTTTTCAATATTAATCAACTATAATAATGACATTATAAAACAAGAAACAATCACATTAAACCTCTATCTATTTCTATTAACTAGATTTTTAAAACAACAAAGCACACCCCACAATGGACAGAACTTGATGCAAATGCGTCTCTTGTTATAAATATAAAGTCATGTCTTTTCAATGGAATAGATAGATCCTTATCTTTAACTTGATAAGAATTACTTTTATTCAGAAACAGAAAGATTCATTTACTGTATATAAGCAAAATACATTTTTCCAACATTCCACTATTTTTCTTTTTTATTTCATCTCAATTTTTATAATGTTGGCTTTTTAAATATTTTTCAATCTTTTTAAAATATTTTATGTATTAGAAAATTATTCCACCCTTCACTCCTATTAAGACTCGAATATGACTTAAAACAATGATCTGGAGCATTCTAGAGCTATTGGTATAAGAAAAGATGGGAAAATATCAAAAATCATTTTTTTGTATTTCCTATGTTTTATTGAATTGTATTTTCGGAGGTCTTTTGAGCAGAATTTGGGGTTGAAACTGTCATTGGTCCCTTAAATTGAATAGCCAAAGGCATTTGATTTAAGGGATTGAAATTATATCTCTCTGAAACCTTTCCAATGAGGTAGAGGAGTCCTCACCCCAACCAACAGTCTAAAAATTATGACCCCGTCAAGTTGGGGTGCATAAATTCATATGTTTCTTTGAAATATTTTTTGGTTTTATTTGATATTTTTTCACAGCCGTCTGGTCAATTTGAATTCCTAATGCTGTGGTGACTGTTGATATGCCTCATTTTGTATATATTTAGTCTATTTTAAATAAAAAGATGACTTTAAAGACTACAACTCTTTTTCACAAATTTGTCATATTTTCCAGCACTAACAATATCACAGATTTTCATTTACACTAGATATTGAAGTCTGAATTAGTAATTAAATTCAGATCAATCAATGTCCACATTCCTTTTATCTTTTTCTCTTCTGAGTGTTGTATCTCAAATATTAATAGTTTGCATGGGAAGTACTCTTTAAGGCTCAGACAAATATATGAATGAATAGAAAACCGAAACCTCAGGATTTACATTATTCATCTCAATTTCACTGCTTTGAAATAGGCAAAATGTTAGAAAATAAAAGCTATTAAATTATATATTATTGATTATAAATAATTAAAAGCTTGGATTAGAGAAAGCCCTAACCACAGTCCAATGACATAAAAGAAAATGGGAAAAGAAGAACCATTCACATTTCACACTCGATATAGGAGATGTTGGGAAAATAGGTGACTAATATATTAGTTTCCTATTCAGATGCACTCCACTACCTCTTTCTTTTTTAGTCATCCACATTGATTTTATGCCGACTCCTTGCCACAATAACTTTTAATGTGCCAGCTATTTTAAGCTCGGTAGTTTTGATACACACATTTTTCTATACAGGTACCATTTAGATTCATTCATTTTCTTTACATCTGTTAACTGAACATATTAGGATTTAGTTTAGAATATTGCTATATGAATTATACCAAACTTGAAATTTCATTTGTTCACTCCCATATGCCATGGTGGACAAAACATTTCAAGAGAAATAAGCACATTAAGTCTGCTTCATTCGTATAGGTATACCCACCTAGGTTTAGCAGCATCTGAAGAGTATAAGGTTCAATTCATTTGACCTTGTCTGTTACCCTAAAATGTACCAATAAATTGGCAGCCTCTTGAGGTTTACTGCCTGTGTTTTTGAGAGCTAACACTCCCGTAAGGGTTTTCCCACATAAATTTGGTGTTCATCTGTGTATGATAATTTCTCTATTCCTGTTATTGCTTTCAAGTGTATCTTAATTGGAATTTAATTGAAAATTTAAAAGCACCTCTACATTCTTCCCTAAGGTTTTGACATTAGGAGAGTTGTTTCCACACCTTAGCTTTCCTTACACGAACAAGCAAACCTTTCCTTTCCCTTTTGAGAAGAGGAGGCAACTTGTTGTTGCACTACCAAAAGAGTAAATTTTGGTTGTCCTTTTCCCCTATTCTTGTACTTCACATTGTTTCAATAAAGTAGGTTCGTTCTTGGGGGAAGTAGACCAACTGAGGCGAACAAAAAATGATCCAATGAATATCCCCAACAAGACACCAATAATTGGTATCCAATATCATACATGAAGTGCACAACACATTTGTGGGGGAATTTAAAAAACTTAAGAATGACCGAAGTGATTATGTTTATGAAAGCTAGCCAAGGTATGCCTAACTTCACCCTAAACAAATCAAATTTTGAGATAACATCAAAAATTTTGTTCACAGTTGTAGGTCCAACTAGGAGAGAAATACTTATTGAGCCATACAACTTGAGAGAGAGGCCATCATGTGTATGGATGGTAGATTTTGTTGCTTCATACTCCTCCCTTTGTGCAATGAATTTAGCTATCATGTCTCCTTTGTGATAACATTCATTTGGCTTGCAGGTTTGACTAAGACCCCCATCACAATATTCTGATTGAGGTGAGTGAGAATGTAAAGGGGAGAGGGCTTATTGTTCAATGGCATATCTTATGAGATGAACGTCACATCTAGTGAACCAGTCGCAAGCTACATGGAAGGAGTAACCATGACCATGTTAACGTACACTAAGGGTTGAGTGGTAGAATTAGAGAGATCAATAATTAAGATAGCAAAATGAGACATAAACTATTTTCTTTTTCCACTGATTTGTTTGCATTTTGTTTACTCCAATTGAGATGAATAGTATCATCCTTGATGTGATCCTATATCTCGTGATGCAGAAGCATGCAATGTTCAACATCATGTCCATTGACTCGATGCTACTGAAAAAAGGAATTTGCATTGTACCAATCAGGGTAAGGTTCCTTGAGAGGTCGAGGGTTCTTGAACGTTATGATCTTATCCTTCAACAATGTCTATAAGATGGAAGAACAATATTTTACTATCTTTGTGAACTTCTTATTACATCTGAGGCTTTCATCATTTGTTGCGACTTTTACATTCATAACAACATTAAACCTTTTCCTGAGATTGATATGATACTATTTCCTTCTAAATGGGAGCATGAGGAAGATCCCCCAAACTAAACTACCATCTATTGATATTCTCGTAATGCAACACACATATGCGTGAAAGAAGGGTATTTCATAAGGGAAAGGGTATGTGCAAAATCATGGAAAAAACAAGCCCTCAAGTGGCAAAAAAGTCAGAAAAATAAAAAATTAGGCAACTTGACGTAAATATTTGAATAAGTTATCTATATTATTTCAAAAATATTTAAGAATAGAATCTATTGAAAATTGAATGTAGTTTCTAAACTACTAGGTTTATTCAAAAAAAAAAATCTATTTGGTGAAAATTTGAAATTTCAATGCAGTAGTACTTAAATTTCAGGGAAAAAATAAGAAGTAGGTGTCTGTCTGAACACCCTAACCACAATAAAATGATAATATTTTTTTATGTATTTTAAATATAAGTAGAGGACTCATGTTTCGATGTGATGCATATTTTTTTGTAGTTTATTTTCAAGTAATTACTTAATTATGATTTTTATTACAAATTTTTAAAAATATAAAAAACTTGTATGTCTAACCACCTTAACTTGATCAAAACTTCATGAAATTCATTTTTTTAATCCTATAGTATGCAAAGCATAGAATGTGACACATGTTTCAAATTCAAAAAATCTGATACCATTTAAAAGTTATAGATGTTTTTCAATCAGCCTATCAATTAGGACTTTAGTCATAATTCAAATGGAAAATGAGGGTATGTGCAGGATCATCATGGAAAAAATAGGCCTTTAAATGGAGAAAAATTCAAAAAAATCAAAGTTAGGCAACTTGATGTAAACATTTGAATAAGTTATTTATATTATTTCAAAAATATGTAAGAATAGAATTCGTAGCAAATTGAATTTAGTTTCTAAACTACTATGTTTATATTTTCAAAAAAAAAATCTATTTGGTGAAAATTTGAAATTTCAATGCAATAGTACATAAATTTTAGGGAAAAAAATAAGTAGGTGTTTGTTGGACCACCTTAACCACAATAAAATGATAATATTTTTTTATAAGATTTTAGATATAAGTAGAGGACTCATGTCCCAATGTGATGCATATTTTTTTAAAACTTTTTTCCAAGTAAATAATTAATTATATTTTCTTTATTACAACTTTTAAAAAATATAAAAACTTGTATGTCTGACCACCTTAACTTGGTCAAAACTTCATGAAATTCATTATTTTAAAAAAGCATATAGTATGTGTAGCATAGAATGTGACACATATTTCAGATTCAAAAAATTTGATACCATTTGAAAGCTATAGATGTTTTTCAATTAGCCTATCAATCAGGAATTTAGTCATAAATCAAATAGAAAATGAATAATAATTATTTATTAAATTCAAAGTAAAGCATATAATTTATATTTTTGGAAAGTTGAGAATCTCCTTTAAAACCCCTTTTCATTTCATCAATTTTGGGTAAAAAAAAGTTGTCAGCCACATACCAATCATATAGCCACTTTTTTTCCATCATGATCCTACATATACCCATGAATAATAACTATTTAATAAATTCAAAGTAAAGCATAATTTATATTGGTGGAAAGTTGAGAATCTCCTTTAAATACCATTTTCGTTTCATCAATTTTAGGTAAAAAAAGGTTGTCAGCCACATACCCTACACATACCCATCATATCGCCACTTTTTAGACCATCATGATCCTGCACATACCTGAAATCTTTTCCTGCCAAGGTCCCTACAGGTTTCCTATGGACACCTTTTGCACATCAGAATAAGGTAGCAGGTTTGAGATTTGAGAAAAAAAAACTTGATATATAAAATCAATTATCTTCTCATTATCCCCTTGCTTGCATCGAACAAGATCTGAAAAGGTCATCTTCTATTTGATGTTGGCTTGGAACTGTCAAAGAAACTGATTTACAAGTTGTTCAAGGGTATGTGCAGGATCTTCATGGAAAAAACAAGCCCTTAAGTGGTAAAAAATTAAAAAAATCAGAGTTAGGCAACTTGACGTAAAAAATGAATAAGTTATCTATATTATTTCAAAAATATATAAGAATAGAATATATAGAAAATTGAATGTAGTTTCAAAACTACTAGGTTTATTTAAAAAAATAAAAAATCTATTTGGTGAAAATTTGAAATTTCAATGCAGTAGTACTTAAATTTCAAGGAAAAAATAAGAAGTAGGTGTCTGTCTGAGCACCCTAACCACAATGAAATGATAATATTTTTTTATAATATTTTAGATATAAGTAGAGGACTCATGTCTCTATGTGATGCATATTTTTTTGTAATTTTTTTGCAACTAAATAATTAAGTATGAATTTTTTATTACAACTTTAAAAAAAATAAAAACTAGTATGTCTGACCACCTTAACTTGGTCAAAACTTCATGAAATTCAATTATTCTTTTTTTAATTCTATATTATGTGAAGCATAGAATGTGACAGATATTTCAGATTCAAAAAATGTGATATGGTTTGAAAGCTATAGATGTTTTTCAATCAACCTATCAATTAGGACTTTAGTCGTAATTCAAATTGAAAATGAATAATAATTATTTATTACATTCAAAGTAAAGCATAATTTATATTGGTGGAAAGCTGAGAATCTCCTTTAAAAACCATTTTCATTTCATCAATTTTGGGTAAAGAAAAATTTTCCAGCCACATACCTTACACATACCCATCATATCACCACTTTTTGGCCCATCATGATCCTGCACATACCCTCAAATGAGAAAATAGAATTTTCAGGTAAGGAACTCTACCATTCAAGCATTGTATCCTTAAGAGATTGAGGCAATAATTTTTCCATCAATGCATCTTTATGGAAAAAAATTGTACACATGGCATTAAAGGTGGACACATGCGTTTGTGGGCCCCTTTTTCCACCATACTTCTCAAATTTGGGAATCTCAATTCCTTGTGGGAAGGGAGCACTTAGGATTGTTACCAATAATGGGCTATGTCGAAAGAAAGGTTGAAAAATAGGTTGGGTAGAGGCCTAGGATAGACTCGCTAGCTAATTTTGGATACGACTCATATTTTGAAGTAGGGCACTCAAAACATGGTTAGTAGATGATAAAGGACTAGTGGAGCCTCTCCAATCACCACCACCAAAACTACCGCCAAACTAATTGCCACCAGAGCCACCACTACTAAAACCATCACCCTGATCTCCACCGAGGCACCCTCCACTAGTGCCACCTTCACTACTGCCACCACCACTCATTCCACCCAAGCCTCCACCACCAGGGGCAGTAAGAGGGGTGAAACTAAACCGAAGGGGTCTTTTACTCACTTTAATAGTTGGGGGATTTTGAGAAGCAGAAGAGACCCTAAGGAAGGGGCCCATTTCATCCATGTATATAGATGTGGCAGGCATGGAAACATGTATTTTTCTTTGATAGGTATCAAGCACTTCCCCCTGGTCAATACCCAATCTATTCTTATACAAAGGGACATAAGCTTCAATTAGATTGGTGAGGCCATGTAAGAATTGTATACCTATTTGATCATTTCCCAACAAATGTCTCACTTCGCTAGTAAGCCTGAATCTCACCATGTTTGGTTCTTTTTCCAAATGATTCATAAGATTTTTCAATCTATTATCTAGTGCCAAAAGGTTCTTTACAAAGACATGGACAACCTCATCCTCATCCATGGACAAAGCCATATGGGATGCTAGAGAAGTAGGAATGTGAGTGGTCTCGTCTATGAAACTGTACCATAGAAAAATGGATCTTGGAAATTTTCATTGTCATTTAGGTCTATCTCTTATGATGCTTGACCTATTTTTCTTTCATTTAATGTTGCAATGTAACTTATGCATTCACATTAGGTCTTGAATACTCAAATTATAATGTCTTGTGAAGGTGTTGTGAAGTGTTGTAACACATTTCTACACTTTTCTAGACTCTTCTTATTATAATCCATCTAAATATTCCCTTTTTATCCCTTATCAAGTCCTATTTCAAAGTTTCATAAAGTCTCGTAACAAGCTTTCACACTTTCCCAGGCTTGTGACCACTAATTACACCTTTCTTATGCTATATTTGGCCCCTTTATGTACTTATAGGTCATAATTAAGTTTTTTTTTAATACAAACCTCACAAAAATCATTAAAAAAAACTTAATCTTGACACCCACTTGCAAGCCTAGAGTGGGACCCATTCACCGTGGGTGGTGAATGAGTCCCTCTTGGCTCAAAATTCAAAATAAATTCAAATTTCCTTCAGATTTTTATTCATAACCTTATGTCAACCTATGATGTATTATCAGGTAATTAGGGTATAAATGTGTATAAATAAGTTTTTCTCTATCAATTTTATTCCCCATTCATCTCATTTCATTCATCATCAATTAGTATTATTGCATTCAATCCATCATAGCATCATTTGATCAAGCAAACATTAAGCATCTTGGAGAAGCCATTGACATGTCTTCAAACTTCAACAATAAGGATTTGGCGAGTTTAGGATACTTGCATGTTTTTTATTCATTATTCATTTATTATTTTCATTTCATTTCGTTATTAAGGGTTTGGTTACCAAAGTGGGATTTGACCAAGGAAAATCCCTATACTCTAACCCTTAACCATTTTCCCCCTCTTTGCATGTGTGTTTGTAGGTCTTGTAGGAATATTTTTCAAATAAATAAGTTTTGGAAAGTGGTCAGCAAGTCATCAAAGTGATTCAAGTCAACCAAACCCTAATTCAAGCTTGGTGACAACATTCAGCTTGTTTTCTGTAGATTTGATTCTATCAACCCAACAAGAAGAAAAGTGCAGATTTGTGCCCATAGAGTTGACCCCTAAATTTATAGATTTTTGGAAGAGGATTGATTTTCCATCAGTGGTGAATGAGTCCCACTATTAGGCTAGAAAAATTTATTTCATCATAATTCAATTCCTGACAGACAGAAACCATTTTTAGGAAAGTTTGCTAGAAGTGGGAGTGATTCACCATCAATAGTGAATGAGTCCCACTAGTCATAAACAGATATTTATATAGCATTCTAGAACCTTACAACATCAACATTCAACTTCTAGGTGCATTCTGTTTAGTTTTGTTAAGTTTTGAGTTCATTTGTGCATGTTTCTAGTTCATTTCTCTGTATCACACTATGTTTTCAAACATTTCCTATTTCTTAGGTTTTGCATACATAATCAATCAATTTTATCAATTTGCTACATTTATATCTTTGCATTTAGGCTTAATTCCATCATACATACATTAGTTTGAGTGAACCACCTTATTTTCTGGGTCCATCCCTCTCCTTTTAGGTGAAAAACCCTAAGAGTGCAAGAGAAGTACATAGTCCCCCAAAAAAAATTGGTTCAAAAACCCATCTCATTAGTGAAGCCTATAGGAAAACTAGTGGTAAAATCATTAGCTAAACTAGTGGAGAAACTTGAGGCTAAACTAGAAGTGACCTTCATCTTCTCCATCGGTACATGTTGCATGCTTCTTCTAACAACATACCCAAAAGTTGTGGACTAGGTTGTGATTCTCATAAACCTTCACAACACTCAGAATTATGACAACCACTAGGCATGGGGAAAATGACTCAACAAAATCAAATGGAAAGACCGTGGGGAAAATGACTCAACACAAGCGAATGGAATTTTTGGGTCAGTTGGTCAAAGTGAGATATTACAATTTGGCCTTAATCGGGTGTGTAATGCCTCTGCCAACTTCAAACACAAGAATTCACTAGGGACAACAGCATGTTGCATAGACATTTGTGCATCGCGTGTTCGTCCTCGAAAAATATTCTCATTGATGTACAAGAAAAATGCCAAATGGATGGAAGGCAAGTGGGTGATGTGGAATTTTGCATTCGGATTTAATTTTCTAAGGTGTGGGTATGTTAAAGGGGAATTTGTACAAGGGGTGAAAATTCACTCCTATACACACACCTTTGAAAAATAAGATTTCCTTCCATGACAACATAGAATCTTAGTGTTTTTTACCTCACGTGTTTGTCTTGTTTTTGTACCATTTTTTTTAGTTTTAGGTACTTTCATGTCATTGATCAAATGTTGTTTGTTCTCTTGCATGCACTTCTTAGTGATAGACAATTTTAGTGGACCTATCCTGGCTCTCCCTTCTACATTATGGGTAGTTTCTACTATGGTGCTAATTTTTTTTTCATTTTTGGAGTGATCTATGTATCTAGTTCTTATTCCTATTTACTAGGTAGATACATTAGTTAGTTAGCCATATATTTTAATGAGATGGAGCATTTACCATATGGACATTCTTGGATTTCTATTTCTAGAATAGTACATGTCATTTGTATCTTTGATTTTCAAATTTTTTTCTTTGTTTACTATCTAATTTGAGTAGTGTTGTTTGGGGCACTAATGCAAATTATTTTCTTCTTGATCTTGATCATCATCAATTTTAGAGTATGCTCTTTATTTCAGCATTATAGCAATTATTATTCTACAATTGTCTGCAGCTTCTTCATGCTTGTGCAATATTTTTCATGTTCCTATTATTTTTCAAATAGACACTATTTTGGAGGCTTTCCAATCCTTCATTTTCCTTTCTCTCTTTCAAAGAGGATTTTTTTCCCATGAATTGAAGAGAATATACTACCTAACTATATCCTTTATATTGACTAATAGACCTAATACATTAATAAGATTGCCAAATGAAATGTTAAAGTAATAATTTGAATTAAAAAAATAAAAATTATTTGAATAATATTTTCCTTTAATATATGAAACTGTAATGTATGTATTATGGACTATAAGAAAGTTCAATGTAGTAAAATTTGAAACCTTAAAATGAAATGAGAAGTTAACCTTGATGATATCTAGGGATGCCATCTTGAACATCATCGCTCAATTGTATATTGTTCTTGTCAACAATTATAGCCTTTTTTTGAGTAGATTATTATTCCATCTAGAATGCCTAAATGAAACTAAAATAGTGTGAATCTGCGAGAGAAAGTCAAGACATCTTATCAAAAGAAATCCCATTCTAAAAGTCACGTGCAATTTGTTTCAAAAGAAGACCTTGACTATCACTCAACTTACCATTCTTCTAGTCACAAGTTTTGCTCTAGATCATATTCAAGAGCCTCAAATTTGATGTGAGCTTCATAAAATTTATATTGTGTTAAATTCTATTAGTTGATCGGTCTTATATTCAATGCATGGGGAAGATTGGTTGTTGAAAATAGAAATTGGTCCCCTCAACAAGTGTATTATGGAGAGAAGATGAAAAATAGATTTAGTCATTGATGTCGTACTATATAATAATTCTGAGAAGGAAATCTCACCAACTATAAGTCATTCCAAGAAAATGTTAAAGTCAAGGAGACAACTAGGCCAGAGTATTCTAGTTACTTTTCTGTATTTCCAAAACTTTCCATGCATTCTTGATCTTATAACCATTACTTAAGTTTGTTAAAGTGGTACTCACTTTTATACAAAATTAAAAAAAAAGCATAGTACAGAGAAATTATTACCATTTTTTTAGACATGTTTATAACATTTTTATTGCAGCTATGGCCATCTCCTTAGGCATCTAATCTAACCACGTAGCTAAAGCCATTGAGGCTTTTTAGGTTATTGACCTAGCTAGTAGAATGAATGTTAAAAATATTTGGTTGGAGGGTGATTCTAAAAACATCATTCAATGCATCCTTGGAAAATACCCACCCTCATGGACCATTAAATGTTGGATTGAAGATGCTAGGGAACTTCTATCTAAATTTGATAAAGTTAGAGTTTCACATGCCTTTAGGGAAGCCAATGGTATTGCCAACTTTTTTGCTAATGAGGGGGCTAAACAAAAGGGGTATAATACGTGGAAGAACCTTAATGAGTTGGGAGTTGACGTAAGGGTCCTAATTGATTATGATATCACTCATGGAAAAGTTATCACATTTCTTGATAATGAAGGAGAATATTCATCATTAGATTTGATGGCGTCGCGGTCATTAACTCTATAGGTTGTATGATTTGGAATGTATTATGGGTGCTTTGGTTTGGCTGCAGTTGTTTGATTTAGGGTGATAGTTCTGCAAGTAATGCTTGCAAGGAAAATGCGATAATTGGGGGAAGTAGAAAAAGAGTGGAGTCGACTAGTTATGAAATGCATAAGCAAAACCCGAAGGTATGGAGGTAGATTGAGTGTGGTGGGCTATTCTCGTTCATCGAGAAGCTCCATGGTCCTAAATAGGAAGCCACTGAGTATTTTGTGAAACATTGGAGGAATGGTGAAATTGTTCTCATTGGTAGGAAGGTCAGTGTGAATGATAACCTCATTGGGGAGGTCACTAGTCTCTCAACGGAGGGGATGAAGTTCTTCCATGACAAAGAATTTTCTAATGAGGTTGTTATTAGGTTTCCTGAAAAAGACAAGGAAAAGATAGAGCTGATTAAAATATCCAACAACTACTTTGAAGTTGACACTATTAAGGCTTTATGGAGGAAGGTGCTCAAAATTATAATGGAATACATCATGTTGGATGACAAATTTACTAGAGTTTACGGCTACCATTTTTGTCCTCCTCAATCCTTTTTTCCATAAGGTAGGGGTTTCCTTCCCTCACTATCTGTATTTCTCCTTGAGTAATAGCATGGAAGATCATAGAAAGAACCCTAGAAAGTATCTGGTCATGCATACTGGACTCATTCGACTTATTTATGAACATTACAAAAATATGTCAGCTTTGTCTAACCCTATCCTAGCTTCATCCTTTGAAGATTATGATACTGAGAACATGTTGGAGGAAAAATATAACCTGGACCCTGATTGGATTGAGGAAGACCCTCTCTCCCCAAAAAAGATAGGTAAGAAAACCCATTTGAGTAAGCCCTTGATTAAGAAAGATAGCTCTGTGAAAACCCTTGTTGTCTCTACTCAAAAAGAGAGACTTAAGATTAAGGACCCCCTGCTAAAAAAATGGTTTCTTACTCTAAGGACTACCTAGAGGAGAAAATTGAAACCCCTAAATCCAGTGAGGATTCCTACTTCTCTTACCCTGCTATAGATAGAGAAGATAAACCCATATTTTCTAGAAACCTTAACCTTGAAGACCACTACTTTAAGCCTAACTGGGAGTTTCCTTATAATATTTTAGCCATTGCTAGAAATGGGGCTGTTGATTACTTCAGGATTATGAAGTGGGTCTTTCATGAAATAAAGGACCTCAGATTAAAAAATAGGGCTCTTACTGTTAAAGTGGAAGAAATGCAAACTAAAGGTGCTACCCACAATTCTGCTGAAGTTGTGTGTACCGAGAATAATATGAGGGAGACGACTAAGTTCCTTCAATGAAATATTGAGCTCACAAACAAGATGAAAAAAGATAATGAGGTTAAGGTTAAGTTCCTAGAGGGAGAACTTAGTAAAATCAGGTACACCATTAAAACTATCTTGGAGCAGAACCACAAAATTGCCAATCACAATGCAACTTTTATGAGCACTATGGTTGAGAAAATAGAAAACTTATGGTAGGGTTCTCTAGTGGTGGATTTGGATGTTGACAAGGAGAAAAACGAGATTGAAGATGTTGGCATCTCGAAGAGGATGAGAGCTCACCTAAAAAGAAAGGTTGATCCTATGCCCCAGGAGATTCAGGCTCTCAAAAAGAGCACCCAGGATATATCCAACCTTGAAGCTGAGGTTGCTGATACTTTAAAATCCGTAGATTATTTTTGGTTTGCATTGGTTTTTTTTTGGCCTTTGCTGACTCTGGGCTTGTGGCTACAGTCTCTTCTAGTTTTTTTTATTTTGCAATCATCTTGTTTTTTCGCGTACTATAATGCTTTATCTTTATTTTACTTGTAAACTTTGTGGTTTCGAGTCCCTGCAAAACCCATTTCTTCCTTTATCAAAAACATTTTTATAATTAAGTATGTTTGAGTTCAAGTAATATTGGGATGGGTAATCTTTGGAAAAGAATCAATGTATTACCTTTGTGAGTATCACCTAAATGTAATGAGTGCTAAATAGAGCATTCATTATCATATAAGATGAATTCAATAAAAAAAAACTAACTATACGTTGAATCTTGAATTTAAAATTTAATTTAATTTTTTTCTCCCTAGAGATCAATAAGTCTTATCTTGCTTTGAAATAGAAATATTATTTTGTCCTACTCGTGAGTAGTGTATTTCCCCTTCCCCGCATTTTCTACCTCCCAGCTTTCAATGACTTATCAACATCTTTCTGCAATCCAAACCACGAGAAGATCACTCTTCTAACACATCCCTGGAAATTGCTCCTAATAAACACCCCTCTCACTCTTGTTAATAATCATCAAAAATTTCTGAAATTGTATCATATAGATTAGCAGGCGATCCATGCCAAAAATGGCTAAGCAAAAGCTAAACTCGTTATCAGGAACATTCTGCAAGTCTAAAGATAAAGCAGTGAAGGTGGTTCGTATTTGGAAGCCCTAAAATGGTAATAGCAAGCGAATCTGAATTCTCTGCTGTTGTTCAGTCCCTCACTGGAAATAAGAGGCCATCACCCAAATCTGCTACTGATGATTCTTCATCATCATCTGCTTCTCAAAGACTGAATAGGGATTGTTATGACAGTCAAGTGAAATTACCCAGATTTGAAGGTGAAATAAAATTTCTCTCGATTATCAACAGTAGCCCGCAGCCTCCAATTACTCATCAATTACCTGTTATTATACAGGAGATGGGCTTTTCTACATCCGAATTTCAGCAGAAGGAGACCATTTTTGATGCTTATAACCTTCAAATGTTTGACATACTGGAAAACCTTGGAGACGCCAAATTTTTTTACGATTTTTGATGCCATATTTTTGTGATGAGTGATTTTGATATATTCTTGACAGTCCTCGGAATAAGCTTTCTTTATTCCTATTCCTGTAAGAAGTCCAGAAAATAGTTCTAAGTATATTTTCCGTTTGTTTTTGTGTAAGATACTATAGAACCAATGCTTGTTTTACAAGCTTAGTTTGTATTTTTATCTATCCACCTGTTAACATAGCAAGAGCTTCACTATTGTGAGGCTAAGGAGATTGAATAATCATTCAGTAGTTATAATCTTGTGTATAACTTGGAGACGGTTATGCTTGCATGTAACATGGATCTGACAAGATTGGCCTTTCGTTGCAATGGTGAAGGCTGTTCGCAGCAATTACAAGATTAATTTGACTTGTGAATTTTTTGAATCTTTGTCTGCATAGCCATGCCAATGGTTCTTCTCAATTATGTCTATGGCCTCACCTTTAGACAGCAACGGACAAAATGAAAAAAATGGTTAGGACGATTGGCAAGAGGTATGTAAATATAAAACATAAAACTAGAGGGGATTAACTTGATGTAAAAGTGTACTATGACCATGATAGCACTCTTGGTCTGTATGATACATAGGGTTGAAAAAATCTAGCACGTGAAAAAACTAGAGATCACATGCACACTACACAAAGACAAAAAAATTATTTGCTAGAGAAAAATATATTATTGTAGGTACATAATTATTACGCGGAGAGGCGTTCTACAGTCGCAAAAATTTTTGAGGACTTGAGTACATAAAAAAGAAAGGTAACATATGTAACCGATGTAAGTGGATTCCTCTACAGTGGCTGCTATGTAACTGTCGAGAATACCATGCATCATGTAACGGAAGGGCGGTAGATGTTCCAGGAGAGAATACTTCAGTCCTGAAGCATTGAACTTATATAAATATCAGAAGACGCATATCATTGGTTTCAAATGGGATCGGCATCTGGTGAAATTTTGCTAGTCACAATTTATTATACAGTGCTAGAAATATTACACTATCTTGCATTTCTGGTTCTATTTGTAAATCTCTGGTTCTCCCTTGCATTTCTTTCAATTTTCAAGCAAAAGGTTCCAAAACAGTTGAAAACTTATTTCTTATGAGCAGCAAAGGAGAAATATATAATAATACCAAATCCTGTGCAAGTTCACACAGGAATGAAGATCTGAAGTGGGAGAGAAATAGAGGGAGATTAGACTAAGGTTTGAAGAATCAAAGGTATGCCCTGCGTTCCATACTTCTTTATGGATGTTTCAGTTTTATAAATTGAATCCATTATATTTCCATTTCTCTGTGATAGAAGAATGATTTTAGGATTCAAATCGTTGTCATTTGCCTTAGAGTATAAAAATATATTTCTGTTTCAATGCCCTTTCTTCTGCGAAAGTCACATGGAGTTAAGCTTCTGTGAAATCATATGCATGACTGGATTATGATCATGGGTCTTTTGGTTTTTGAAAACATTCTGAATATTATACATCCATTTTATCATTTTATCGGGAAAGATACGATGACTGGTCTTAGCTATCCTTTGAAAAGCAATATTGTCGTATATGCAGTATTACTACCGATTTTTGTCTTTTTCATTTACTATATTGGCAGGAAAGATCTTAATGATTTACAGCAAGTGGTATTGGGTCTTCTCTTTTTTGTGTTTTCTTTGCTAACAAGGGACTTCATTATCCAGTGCCTTATCTCTATATACTCTATTCGCATGCCTTATCTTTGCTTCCAAAATTACATGCAGGTATACCAGATTTTCTATTCCCATGCGTTGTCTTTGCTTCCAAAATTATATGCAGGTATACCAGATTTCGGTTTGCTGGCAACAGCTGGAATGGAGACAAACACACCACTCCCAGAAACTGCGATAATGGCCAATGACTCTATTTGTTACACAAATGGCATTGCATTAGATTGTAATTTCAGGTTCTTGAAGCTGTAGGGAATTCGGATCAGTTTCAAGCGATTGTCCTCAGCAGCACCAGTGGAGATTTAACAAAATCGAGCAAGATTATTTTCTTCTTTCTGTTGCATTCACACTTAGAATAGTTGTTTTTTGTCCCTTGCAGAAAATCAAGTAACCATTTCATTTCACTGTCTCTGCGTTTCGCTGGCCTTGGCTATGAAGAGTATGTTGAAATCATTGATTGGTGCCACAGACAACACACCTCTTCTTTTACAAGCATGCCTTTGCCTCTATCAATTCCTTTTAAATCACATGATATGCAAAGCGATTAGGTAGTGCTTCCATTTCAGTTTACTTTAAACTTGCAGAGCAATCAATGGATGATCTCATAAATAAAATTATGAATTATATTAATTTAATACAATTTTGGATATTCTAGCTAGAGGAGCTCTTATAAACATTTTTTTTTTCCATTGCTTTAATTTATATCAATTTTGGTTTTAGGTCTTTGGAATGTTGTCTACTTCTAGCGAGAGAAGATCCTATAAACATATTTTATAGTCATTATAATATTAAATAGCTACTTAATGATTCTGATGATCCAAACGTTGAGGGAACTTTTTACTGTTTACTTTCAAATGTCTTGCATCAATCGAGATTTTCATCTTCCACATTTAATGTGTCTATCTTAGAAATGCCTAATTTGATGGAAAAAAATTGCAATAGATGATATTACTAATTGAATATTGTGTAAATATATTTTTTTATCATCATTGAATATTTTTCAATGTTCTTATGGATTTTAAAATGGCTAAGAAATATCTTAAATTTTAAAAAATAAGTATAAAACAAATATTCTAAAATCCATAAGAACATAAAAAGAAGTTTCTAAAATTTAAAAAATTAAGTATAAAACAAATATTTTAAAATCCATAAGAACATAAAAAGAAATTTAAAAACTTAACTATAAAACAAATATTATAAAATTCATAAAAACATAAAGACAAGTTTATAAAATTTAAAAAATTAAGTATAAAATAAATATTCTAAAATCCATAAAAAACATAAAAAGAAGTTTCTAAAATTTTAAAAATTAAGTATAAAACAAATAAGCTATTTCATATAAGCAATTTTTTAAACTAGCAATTACACCTTGGCGTGCAATGGGTACACCAAAGAGGTGTGGAAGGTCAATTAAAAAAAAATGGTCTATTTTATTTTATTTTTTATATTTTTGTGTAGTACATGAGGTCAATTGGTAGGCCATTTAGCAACTAAGTTCACAAAATTCAATTTGAAATTAAAAAAATAGTACAATTTCTAAAGGAATCAAAAAATTAATATTTGAGTTGAAATTTCTTATCTAAAATTACAACAATTTTAGGCTAATGTGGGTTTGAAAAAGATAAGCAATGCAAACTATATGAATTTAATGTATCATTTCAACCACAAATACATATATTGATAGATATACTTAGTTTGAAGTATTTTCATTGGTATGGGACTAACTCTGTGTTCTAAGTATTTTGGAAGATTTCCCATCTTTTTAAAGATAAAATGAAAGTCACATACAAAAAAAAACATTTGTGAGAGTGCTAATATATAAGATCTTCAAGCATGTCAATATTGAACATGGCTAGCATACAAGTGTTGAAATTGTTAAATAAATTTTACAAATGAATCTACGATTAGCCAAGAAATATAGGGTATTTTGATAGAGTTTTGTATAATGATTTATATGTTATTATACCTTAATGTAAACATGAAAGAAAGTAACCAGTTCATTTCTCATGACTTTTAGTTTTTGTCAAGTATACAATATGTTACCATTGGTTGATACAATGTGTCTAGAGCGTAATTATAGTTTTTTTAGGGAATTAAAATTGCCATCACTACTATTCCCAATAGAATATATCAAGTTCCTTGTTTACATATATTTCCCTATACGTGATATGGATGCTTGCATCATGTTGTGAACGTTTTCAATATATTCACACAAAAGTTATTTAGACTTACTGTACTACAATGTCATAGAGTTTTGATGCAAATTATGTTCGTTAATATGCATAAATTGAAGTGCTCCTCTAATAAATTCTCTTGCAAGCCAAATGATTAGGATAATTCCCTAGAGCTGAAGCAATGTGAACAAGTACATATAAATAATCATGTAAAATGTGTAGCAAATTAAGTCATGGTGGGAATGAAATGAGTGGGAGTTTACAAAATGTGAATTTTAGAGCAAGAATTATGTGGGTGTGTGATTGATCCTACAACCATATCATTTTCCCAAAATAAGGGAACAATAATGTTGAGTTGGGAACAAATGTTAAGATAAGTGAAGGTTTATAAAATATGTAATAAATATCAAATATCTAGGACTATTTATAAAAATGGATGAGGTAACATCAAATATGTGGAAACGTGTATAAGTGAAGATAAGTGAAGGTTTATAAAATGATCCAAACTTCACATAAGAATGAGTCATTTATCAATATTTAAACATTATCTCTAAATGGAAACAAAACTAAATAACAATTGACATGGGTAGAAAAAAATTGGGAGTTTTTGAATAAAATTGTGTAACTTTTTTATGCATAGCCATATTTTTTTTGCATTTTTTTATACAACTAAATAAAAAAATATAAAATTATCTCCTTAGACTATGGAAAACTTGTACATACCATAAGTATGCAAAGCTCACCATTGTAAAATTAACAAAACTTTATACTTACGCATACCAATTCTAAAACTTAGGATCATTTATAAAGATAACCACCTATTTTACGAAGTATCTTATATTCTACCAATCCACGTAATGATATTGGAGGTTTATATACATATCTAAATATTACAAACTTATATAAATTATAGAAATAACATATAAACTTTATAAATGAACCACAAATTGGATGGAGGGAACTAATCAACCATCTTTAAAATGTGTGTAAAATTTCCATTAATTATGTTAATCAAAATGTGTGTTGAGACCAAAAGTTACTATCAATGTGAAATTTCATTAACAAACAATACAAATGAAAACATAAGTAAATAATTATAAGAAGTAACTATATTAATTATATAGACCTAAGTGCTTGATTATGATGTATGTAAGAGAAATATCTTAACCAAAATTTGTGTTGAGACTAAGTGTTACTATCAATGAAAATTTGTATTCATGAAGAATACAAATGAAAACATAAGTACATAATTATAAAAAGTAACCAACAATTTTCAATTTATAAATCTCTTTCCATAAGTACACAATTTAAATGAGTAACTAACAATTTTAGTTTATAAATCTCTTTCCATTTTCATTTTAATTTATTTTCTTGGTGCCACATTAAGGAAACTTATTCAGAACACTAAAGTTAAGAAGTAACCTAAAAGGCATCCAAACATCAATATTAAATTCTAAATCCTTTAAAAAAAGGTAGCTAAACTACAATTGTTCACTCCTTGGTTGCATGGGAGAGAAGGGATAGTAGTAACATCTCATGTGTGTGCAAGACCAACATATTTGAACCTAGAAATATAGAAAGTCAAATGCCTACAATTATTCACTTTTCTATATATGTTTTTTTTGGTATCTCTATACATATTAATCACTTTATGTCTTTGGAAATATTTGATAATTACAATTTCCAAAATAAATGTAATTAGATGTAACCCATTGTTTTGAATTTAAATCATGATAAATGACAAAAATTACATTGTAATACGACATAACATGATGATATTATAACCAAAATTATAGAATGTATGTGTGTTTGAAAGATTTGAGTAAACCATTTCTTATAATCGAAACACTTTTAAGTCCCACAAAATATTTTATCCTTAATATTTTTTTCCCTTCCTAATTCTTTTCTTGAACAAAAAGATTTTATGAAAATATCTGATATCCAAAGCATTGCAATGTGGATTAAAAGCATCTCGGTTACAGTCTCAAGGGCTTTATGTGTAATGTTAAAAAATAAAAATGAAAAGCCTCGAGTTCTACAAAGCTGAAGCCCTTGAAACTTGAAGGCCTGTTGATTATACAAAAGTGAAACCCTTTGTACGATGAGTATATGCACACATAATATACACTAAAGTAAAATTGTAATTGAGATGTGTGGCATCCTGCAAAATGGTTCACGTGGCTTGACTGTGCTTCCACATTTTTAAGGCTGTCCACGTACCTTGACTAGGATTCTCTGAGACCACATTTTTTTAATTTAATCTCCTAAAATGTCCTGAACTGATCTTTGCACTATGCTTTCAATTATGGTTTTTTTCGTGTTCTTCTCGACTTCAATCTCCTTTCTCAAGAAAAATATGAAAGTGGGCATTTGAAAATAGTTCTTAGACTGCCACGTCCCCAATGAACTGCATGGCTTCCACATGTGGAACTACATGTCTTGTTTAGTTCGACTCATTTGTAAAGCATTACGACCTGCATTTTGCTCTTCACATTAAGTTTTGAGATCACCATGCACTTATGAGTTTCTAAAGCCTTTTCTTCGAATCCATTTTGTGTAAATTTTGCCACCAAGATACTACAGATCACATTTCTTTGAGTAACTCTATCAAATAGTTATAATGCATTGTCCATATAGTTCACATATAAATCTGGCTTGTCAAATGCTTCAGGTACCCTGTTTGTGATTCCACATTGTTCATACATGTCTATTGTAGTATTTCCATCTATAATATCTAACACGAATCCACATCCCATTACCTTTTGCATATATGCCTATCGTGCAGGAGGATAGCAGTAGTAGAATCAAATGGTGTAACTTTTAGTTTGCAAAATGGGTGGTATACAGATTTATCAATCCATTTCTTCTTGCAGTTACTTGGTGGCAAAAGTCAATTCTGGATTATCGTCTCTAGTTGTCAAGGAACTTTTAAGACGGTGATGAAGAATAATACGATAAGAATGAAAGCGTATATATTAAGTATAATTTCTTGAGGCTCCTGAATTTTAATAACTTATTCTCAGTTTGGATTTTCTGATGATCCTTCCTTACGGCAATGACCATTAGACGCACAACCTTAATTTGCAGGGTTTTTCAAGATAATATCTCTAGATAATGATGATACATTACGACGGGTGCCTCATATTTTGTGTGATCACCATGCTTTTGGAATGTCTGGTAAAAAAATTGACTATTTTAATTATTTTGCACCTTCCTCCTAGTCAAAAGAAAATCCAACAGCTCGCTGCATAATCTACCGATAGTTTCTTTATGTAAGAGTGAACATATTATATTTCCTGGGCAGTCAAAAATAGTGAAAGTACCTTCAAGTTTTCAAAACTCTGTCCCTCTTCTTTTTCTTCAGTATGGGTTTTGTTTGAAATTATTCATGATTGTTAGAGAATATGCTTTGTTTGAATTTCAAGTTAGCCCTTAAATATAAATATAAATTCCTTGATGGATGTCCATTTCCTGTTCCAAAGCTCCCATTTTGGCACAGGCAGGGAGGAAACTGGCGAAGGTTGTGGAATTTGGCTTTACACCTGCCATTGCATATGCTTGAAAGTTTCTAAAGCCTTTTCAACAAATCCATTTTGCACGTATCGTGCAATCATTGAAGTCCATGAGATGGCATCTATCTCAGGTATTCTGTCAAACAGTTCGCGTGCCTTGTTAATGCTTCCATTTTTTGCATGCATGTCTACCAGGGCAGTTGCTTACTCTATCCTTATGCTTCGATGGATGTCTATACTGTTCCAAACGTCCCATTTTGGCATTGGGCAGGGGATGCTAGCAAAGGTTGCGGAATTTGGCTTTAAACCTCAATTTCATTTGCTTGGAAATTTCGAAAGCCTTTTGAGCAAATCCATTTTGTGCATATCTGAGACCACATCTTTTTGAGGCAACTTGTCAAACACTTCACG
>VDFB02189928.1:0-14606 GCA_007258455.2 Sequoia sempervirens
TGGTGGATGTCATGTGTGTGACTCCATGACATATGTTGTACTTGTGTTTCACCCTCTGAGAGAGTCATGGTGAAAGTCACGTTGAGGTGACAACATCATGCAAGTGATGAACACTTGTACTTACCATATTATGGTTGATATCATGTTGAGGCGATATCTAATATTACGTTGAGGTGATATTCTTCTTGTTCACTTATGGTTGTAGCCATAATGGTATACATCATGTTGAGGTGATTTGTCTTGGGCAGCTGGAAGTTCTCTCCCTAGCTGAGAGGGAGTGTTAATGTTATTTAGCAACTTCGGGTTCATCCTTCCAGCCACGAGTGAAGACATAAATAAATGTAGCCTATCGGCTATTTATTTATATGTATCATTTAATGAGAATATGCGCTTCTCTTGGCAACAATATAATTTCTCTTGGGCCGACCTTCCTTATGATTGTTTTTATTATTTGTAATTATATTATTGTATTCTGGCCGACCTTGTAATATGAAGAGGTGCAACCTCTCTCACACTTGTATATATACAAGGTCACCTTCATCTCCTTATCATCAAGCAAGTTAGATTCATTCTCTCATTAAGGTGCGAATTTCTTCAAGAGTATAAGTGTGAATTTCTTCAAGAGCATAAGTGTGAATTTCTTAAGGGCAGATTTAGCAATCCAAGGAAGTGCAGATCTTCATCTGTTATTGCATCTGACATAGGTGCTGAATATTGGCCTTGTGATTGGCCTCATTGTAAAGAGAATTGTTGCCATTATTTTTATATAAGAGAGATCTTTTGTTGCTGGTTTCTTTTTCTCCTCAAGAGGAGGGTTTCTCCTCTATGTATCTGCTGTGTTATTGTGTCTGATTTTGAATTAATTTTCTGTGCATTAAATCTGATCTTAAAACTCTTTACACTTTGTCTCTCTCTGCAATCTTATTTTGGAGGCATAAACACCCATCGCAATCTCTGCAATCTTTAATATGTGAAAAGCATGCTGATTATTATTGAAGAGTTGAATAGTGTTTTCAATTTTTAATAGAAAAGTTACGTTTATTCGTTTCTCTCTGATGTTGCTTTTGAATAATTTTTCCTCATTTCTTCCATATCAGATAAAGACAAGCAAAACGAGTATCACAGGCTAGCTATAGAATTCACAAAGAAAGATATTCAAATATCCAGAACCTGTTTTAAAAAGTTTTTCATTCTCCAAAATGACAAGTTCAGCTTTTTTCTCCACCTCTCTAGCCCATGTCTGTGAACGTCGCAGAGCTTCCAATATGTCTAGCTTGGTGTTGTCAGTTTCTTTAGTTTTTGTGTTTCCATCTGAGCAGGATGTCGGATCATTGCATTTGCTCAACATTAATGATTAGATTGATCAATCAGAAAGTTCAAACAAAATAAAACAATAAAAGGACTCAAGTCCTTCTGAAACTTTGGGTAAATAAAAATCCCTGCAAAGTTTTTTGCTTTGCTAAATCATAACAAGAGAAATTCTCAGATTAACTATATATCATAAGGCTTTTGTATGACACATTTCAATTGTGTAGGCGCCCTCAAATAAGGGTTGTATGTGGTTCCATCAGTGTTTGTGTGTTTGTATAGAACTCATTTGAAATGTTTTTAACATGTATCCAGATAAGCAACTATTCAGACCAAATATGCATATGAAGATATACAAGAGTAAAGTTAACAATGCTTATGGGTATCTGCCATGCTTACAGGTAGGAACAGTGTTCCTACTTGAATTTTGAATAATTAATGGCAACTACTGTGTAAACGGAAATGGTCGGCGAAAGGAATGGGCCCACACCAGCCACCTGGTATAAGAATATCTCTGTCCTCTCATGTTAGTCAAAAAAACTGATGAATCTGAATGGACAACAACTTTCCCAAACCATAAATAGGGCATGAAAGAAGACAATCTATGTGCAAAAACTGAATCTCACCAGTTCTAAGGAAAATGTCAATAATTCTAATTGTAAAAGTATTCTATTGCCTAGTCATTTTTCGGGGCAACACAATTAAATGGTTGATATGAAGCATCAAGACAGATGGGGATATGCAATTCTCAAAATTTAGATATTATTTGCTCTCTAAATATGATTGCAGGATATGCACAAAACGGGTTTGCTGAAAAGGCGTTGGAAGCTTTTAAACAAATGCAATTGGCAGGTGCAAAGCCAAAATGTACTACCTTTGCCAGTGTCCTCCCAGCTTGTGCCAAAATGGGATCTTTAGAGCAGCGTATGGATATCCATCAACGCATAATTGAAAGCGGATTTTTGTCAGATGTCATAGTTGCAAGCACCCTGGTAGATATGTATGCAAAATGTGGAAGCATAGAGAAGGCACATGAGCTGTTTGAACCAATGCCTCACAAAGATGTGGAAACAGAGTAAAGTCACCTCAATGCCTGCAAACAAGCTTACACACGAGGAGCAATGTTGGGCCAAAAAAACCCTAGAATAAAACAGCAACAAACACCTTAAAGGAGTGAAAAATCCTGGAATAAAACAGTGCCAAATCTATAAAAGAAATTTAAGACGCCAGACAAAGAATCTACAAAACCACACAAACCCACTTCATAAAACTTAAACAGCATTAGTGGGTTGCACAGAAAGGTTAAAAAAAACATATTTAAAACCATCTTCACTATAAAAAAGAAAATGAAATGCTCACCTGCTTTCTTAAATTATGAATACTAATACAGCAGAGAGTAAGTAGAAGAGAAGTAGGGGAATATTCCCGGGTGAAAATTGCTTTGCTCTGTATTCAAAAGTCGCATTGGGAATGTTGCGGGATGAAGGATTAGAAGGCACAGCCATGTCCTGCCTTCCCACTGCCCACCACTCCTGTGGTTAATTTCAATACTCATAACTGGAAATGAGGTTAATACTGTATTCTGTTTTACAAAATTCCCACACACAACTTCCGTCCATTGAATTGCAGAAGCAAAGAAACATAGTGGTATAAATAGGTATAGAGAGGCAGTGAGACTGTAAAGGAGACGATGGAAGATGAAACCAAGATCCTCCGCATGAAGTGTTCCGTTGGGAATGCATAGATATATCAACTATTCTGGGTGCCATCTGTTTTGCTTTTTCCCAAAATCTGCAAATCTGCTCCCACTGTCCAAATCGGTCGTTACAAATGCAGAGCCTTGACAATCTGCAGAACTATTTCACAACCCAATCACAGAGCGCCAAAAATCTTGCAGAGAATACTTTGCATAAAAAATATGCAGGTTAAGTCCAGAAATAGCAAACCAAAAGGACATGCTGAAATAAATCTGCATGCTGATTGGCTGTTGCAGGATAGATTAATCACTGTTTAAGGTTTGGAGGCTTCGCTATAGTTCCGAGCAGGAACTAACAACCCCACCCACAATTTACAACTTCTTTATGCCCCTCCCATTACATATGTAGCAAAGAGCTATTTTCATTATAGCTTTACATTAGATGTACACCACATAGCTGTTTTCATTATAGCTTTACATTACATTATGTTTAATGCTGCAAAATAGAGCCACTGTGCTGTGAAAATGGGCCACTGTGTTCTGAGTTACCACGAGAATCACTATACTGTCCGCCAACGGGGAGTGCTAATATACTGCTGCCACCAACAAAAAAGAGCCTAAGCATATCAAAAGAAAACCAATGTTGCCAAGAAAAGACGGGCAAAACAGATAAAGTTTGCTATATCCACCCTACGATCTTGATCTTTCATCCTCAAAAGGATCAAAAAGGACATCTGCTGCTTCAATTTCATCCCTGCTAAAGTTTCTTATGCTGAGAAACAGTGGAACATCTTCACCCTCACTCTCCTTAAGTATTAAGGAAAAAAATTAAAAAAAAAATTAAAAATAAGGAAAAAAAAACTAAGTATTAACTTAAAAATCCCTAAAAGTTTTAAAAACTAAAATATAAACAAAATTACGCGACATAGAAACTCACTCTTATATGAGAGAGCGCAAGCTAGCTAATCTCTAAGATGAGCGCAAAGGCAGACCAATAAACTTGAACAAACTACACAAAATTGAATGCTCTCCATTTCACATGGCCTACCAGAAATTTTTCTACGACCTTTATTGTTAGAGACAATTAGTCTCAAAAGAACTCAGAATAAAATCATACTAAATCTGGTTCACAAATGAGGTAATTTCTGATGGACGGTAACTAACATTTATTACAATTAAAAATGTCCAAGAAGATTTAAGTGAAGCACAAATTATCTTAGATTTATCCTAGGGGTGCAGATTCATTGTGAATCCAAAGTGTATCAAGCAAGATATTTCCCTAATATAAGCAATCACTATATACAATATTCTATTCAATATTGATTTGCCAGTAGTAGTAAATTGAGTAGTTTTACTAGTGTCCGATGCAGATGGTGTTTCCAGTACCTGTTTCAGAGCCTTCATTTCAGCCAACTCTTTTTTTCTGTCTCTTGTTTTCCTTACTTAATTGCATTTATTTTAATAAAATTTGCAGGGCCAAGTGGAAGAAAAACGAAATGGATGGTAATGTGTTGCAGAGAAACATGAAGGAATTAAGAAAGGAAAACAAGACATTACCATCCATTTCATTTTTCTTAAACTTGGCCTGCGAATTTTATTAAAATAAATGGAATTAAGAAAGGAAAACAAGAGACTGAAGAAAGAGTTGGCAGAAATGAAAGCTCTGAAATAGGTACCAGAAACACCATCTGCATGGACACTAGTAAAATTACTTAGTTTACTACTACTGCATCAAATCAATATTGAAGAGAATATTGCATATAGTACAGTGATTGCTTATATTAGGGAAATATCTTACTTGATACTCTTGGGATTCACTGAGAATCTGCAGTCCTAGGATAAATGTAAGATAACTTAAGCGTCACTTAAATCTTCTTGGACATTTTTAAATGTAATAAATGTTATTTACCATGATCAGAAATGACCCGGAGAGCATTCAATTTTCTGCAGTTTGTTCAAGTGTATTGGTCTGTCTTTGCACTCATCTTAGAGATTAGTTAGCTTGCACTCTCTCATATAAGAGGGAGGTTCTATGTTGGCATAATTTTGTTTATATTTTATTTTTCAAAAAAATTAGGGTTTTTTAGGTTAATATTTAGTTTTTTTCTTATTTTAAATATTTATTTTATTCTTTTCGTTAATACTCTTAAGTGAGGGTGAAGATATTCCCCCGTTGCTCAGCATAAAGGACTTTAGCAGGGATGAAATTGAAGCATCAGATGTCCTTTTGATCCTTTTGAGGATGAAAGATCAAGACCGTAGGGTGGATGCAACAAACTGGTCTGTTTGGCCCGTCCTTTTTTTGGCAACCTTGGTTTTCTTTTGGCATGCTTCGGCTTTTTTTTGTTGGTGGCAGCAGTAATTAGCACTCCCAGTTTGTGGACAGTATAGTGGTTCTCGTGGTAACTGAGAAGTGGCTCTGCACAGTGGTTCTTCCCATTGTGGCCCATTTTCACAGCACAGTGGCTCTATTTTGCAGCATTAAACATGATGTAATGCAAAGCTATAATAAAGGAAAACAAACGACTGATGAAAGAGTTGGCAAAATTAAGATTCTAAAACAGGCGCCGGAAACACCATCTCCAGTGGGCATGGAACTTCCTACAGTTCTCTGCCCTTCCTGCCAAAGAGAATTCAACACTCTAAAACTACTCATTTTACTACTTCTGCATCAAATCAAATATTGAAGAGAGTATTTTATATAGAGCAGTGATTGCTTATATTTCGGAAATATCTTGCTTGCTACTCTTGGGATTCACTGAGCGTCTGTAACCCTACTAACTTGTGCTCCACGCAAATCTTCTTGGGCGATTTTAATGTTATAAATGCTATTTTCCGTGTATCAGAAGTGACCCTATTTGTGACCCAGATTTACTTGGAGAGCATTATATTTTGTGCAGTTGTCTCAAGTGTATCGGCCTTACTTTTCACTCTTCTTAATGATTAGTTAGATTGCTCTCTCTCATGCGGCGTGATTTTGTTTAAATTTTATTTTTGAAGACTTTTGGAATTTTTTTAAATTAATGCTTAGTTTTTTCATAAATATCAATTTATTTTTTAAAAAAATGTTTAGTTATGACAAAAAAAAGTTTTTACAGAGAAATGTAAAAATCAAGGGAAGGAAATATGTAGAATTATATAATCTACTTTTTTTGACAATGGTTGCATGATTTTATCTCTTATAACTAATTTTCCGCTCTAGGAAAATTTGCCAGTAATTCATGGACAGAAAATTCACCACCAACAATTCACTATTGTATGCCCTAATTTTCACTACCAACTATAATAACTCAGCCATAACTCCATATTATTATAGTTTATATAACAAACTTACATAAATAATTACACAAAAGAATATTATAATTTATAAATAAAAATAAGTATCACAAAATCTTAAATAAGAATTAAAATAATTCATATAATTTATTGATGGATCTCTTGTTTACTTTCAATTCAAGTTTAAAATATTGATATGATTATAAATATAAATGTAAGATATATTAGTTTCAAAGACACAAAAATTTTAGGCTCATTTAACTAAAGGGAGTCAATCATGATGATTGATATAACAATTGAACACAAGATAAAGATTTCAGTAATTCCAAAAAATAAATCACATCTTTTGTTTTGGACTAGAAAGTGTGCCTTTTTCTACCTACCAATTTTTGTGAATAGTAGATTATTGTCTTTTTAATTGATAAAATTTAATAGAAACTTACTTATTAGATTAGAATGTAAATTATATGACAACATATGTCCAATATTTTGGATACAAATTTTATAAAATACAATTAATAATTTCTTAAACATTTATTATTTACAATAATGATTTGTTTAAATACTTATGCTATCATAATTTGAATATAGATTATTTAATTGTACTTATTAGTGTTATACATTTGAAATATTAGATAGCATGGATGCCCAAAAAATCACCTACATATATTGATTAAATTACATCATAATTGCAAAACTATTTTGATTAAAAAGTGATTTACAAATAGAGATCCATTATAACTATTCTTCAAATATACAACTTTCAATACCATATTAATATTGTCTTCTATCTCTCTTTCTAAAGACAAAATTACTTTTATTTGATTCACCATTTATAATTATGAGTTAATTAATCTAGAGTATAGTTCATGTTGAATCAAATGTATTTAATTAAATTGGACTCAATCAATATTATAAAATTTAATTCTTCTTCAAATGAAATTTTTTAATTGTATTTCATCCCAAGCTTCTTTAGAATTTTAAATTGTATATATATAGTGGTAAGGTAAGAGTTGTAAATAGTTTTACATTCAAATTTTAGTGCTTTCATTATACCAAACAAAATACCAAAGTATAAGAAAATGTTTACAAGCTCAATAGTTCAAGTAGAAACAAAAGCCTACAAACCAACTAGTAAGAAAATATTAAACCATAGGATAATTTTTCATAGAAACTAAAACCAAAATGATACACATGCCTCCTACAAATAGGATCGTAGTCTGAGAATGAAAAAAAACAACAAAAGGAAACCTATCCAATAGAGAGAACTAATCCTTAGGAGTATTGATGAGATCCCATTCTTTTTTAAGGGTAACCCACTCTCCACCTTCACTTCACAAATGTATAAAGATCTTTTGGACTTAGCCAAGATTGATAATATTCTACTTCCAAGAAGGATGCCTCTAGATTCACCCCCACCTTTTATACTCCATTGGAACATGAGAGGTCATCCCCTAGAGTGATCACTTCTCTAAGTATGCCTCCTAAAAAGAAAAAGCAAGATCACTTTTTTTTTTATCTTGAAGATCACACTAAGGTGCAAGAGGAGAGCATACACAAGTCAATCTTGGGGATTAAAAGATACTTGCTAATGCTAAACCCAAATCCAAATGCGAAAGGTTAATTTTGAGTCTGATTTCAATTGTATGGAAAAAAACAAATAAAGATGTATAAAGCAAAAAAAATGATTGCAAAAATGTATTCTTTATAAAAATTTTGCAAAAAAAATGATTTCGAATGAAAAAGATATGAGCATTTGAAGTTGAAAAGATAGAGTGACTTTGAATGAGCGCACCTGATATTTGGAACATAATCTAGAAAATTCATCTCCGGAAAGCGAAGATCTCTAAACCAGCTTTCGCTGGCCTTTTGAATTTTGAAAATCTAACATGTTATGCAAAAGTTATGCCCATATTTGTGCAACAATTCCTTTCAGACTTACAAAGGAAAAGGGGGCTCTAAGTTAAGCCCCCAAATGCCCAAGTTTTGGTCCCATGTGACGAGAAGTTTGTTGAAAGGTGTTCGATGCCTATTTAATGAGCTCTTGATCTCCCATATGACTATGGGCTATCACCTTGAAAAAAATAATAAAAAAAGTTAGATTTTAAATAAATTGAAAATTATTATAAAATAAATAATAACAAAAATTTTAAAATTTTAAAATATTTATTCTTGGAGGCTTGTGGAGCCCGCTGAGGCTTATGTAAAAGTATGTGGGCTTTTTTTCTCAAATATTTTGTATAAAAAAAATTTAAGAACATGTTTTAAAATAAAACTTTAAAAAAAGTTGCTAATTTTTTTAGGAGTTTTTCTATCAAAATCTTAATAAATTTAAAAACTAGCAAAAACCTGTGCAATAAGAGATTTTAATGAAAATATTTAAGAAACTAAAAACAAAGCATAGGGTTTTAAAAATGAAAATTCATTTCAATAATTTTTTTAATATGGATGAAACCATTGTTCTGAGTAAAAGATTTTAATGAGAAAACATTTAAACTCAAACAAGGTTGTCCCAGTTAAAATGTTTTTAATGAAATCCTTTTTTTGAAAAATTTTTTAAACTAAATAAAAGGTGCAGAACCCAGATTAAAACTTAAACTAAATATGAATGTGCATGAGGATTAAAATTTTTAAGAATATATATATATATATATATTTTTATATAAAACAACTCACCTCCATAAAAAAAAGTAAATACTATTAATTTTTCTTAAAATAAAACAAAACTACTATAGGAAATAAAATAAAACAAAAACATTGTAAGAAATTTTAACATGCCTAGTAAAATTTTAGGAAATTTTTTGATTAAAACAGTAATGAAAGTATAGAAAAGTTATTTTGTAGAGATTTTTAAACATATTTGTAAATAATTTCTTATGAGAATAAAATAATGTAATAAGGTAAAACCCGTCACAAATAAAATAAGATTTCATTGCTAAGATCAAAATACTTATTTTTGCTTTTTTGCATTTTTTAAAAATAGATTTGAAGCAAAATTCAAAAAAAAGAAAGAAATTGATTAAGATAAAAAAAAAATTATTCTGCAGAAAAAAAATAGAATGTATAGATGTAGGGTAAAAATATGCAACCAAAATATGTCAAGTTATATGTCAAAAGTCATCTGTCACCCTCCAATCCAATGGTGAGGATCTTTTTCTAATTGAGGGTTCCTATCAAAACTTGATCTCCAAGCCTCTATAGAAAAAACCCCTTGACCTGAGCTCAAAAAAACAAGGGTTAGAAGGAAGGGCTCGCCAAAATGTATGCATGTAAAATGAACAAAAACAAAAATATGCATAAAAATAGCTTAAATCAAACCAAATGCATGCAAACCTCAAAAGAAATCAATGTATTATGTTGTGTTGTTGAAGATTTGAATGTGGTTGCTCGGGATTCTAGCATATGTCATTAACATAAAATATGTTGGTGTGAAATGACAATGATGGGTCTCTTTCATAGAAAACCAAATTTGAAATGTAGGGTTAGGATTAAAAACAAATAAGATATGTCAATCAATGGCCAAAACTGAAAGTTATAGTATGAAATAGGGTTAGGGCTAAAATTAGGGCAATAATAAGGATGGATGGTGAAGATTGAATTATAAGATAATTCAATAAGGGTGGAAAATGAATGAGACAAGAGAATAAGAATGACAGGGATAATGAGGTTGGCATAGGAAAAGAGGTTGTAGGAGGAATTCAAATAATTATAAAATTATTTAAATGGAGAAGAAAAATGAATAATTAAATATTGAAATTATTATTTAATTTAAGACATGTGACATGTTGACTTTTTTATTAAATAATAATTTAATTCAAAAGTGAGAGAAAATGAAAAATTAGTAGATAATTAAATAATTAAAATTTATTTAATCAATCAAAAGAAGAAATAAAAGGAAAGAAATGAATTAATTAAATAGTTAAAATTATTTAATTAGTAGAAGAAACATGAATTTAGACAATAATCAAATAACTAAAATATTTAATTATCAAGGAAGAAGGGGCTTGATGAAGAAAATAGTGTTTGTAGGTCTAGGACAATTTTTTAGGGTCTACATGACCAAGTAAACTTGGATCCTTGGAGATCAAAGTCCAGAAGGCATTTAGAAGAGATTAAATAAAAGAGTCCAACCTACTATTTGAATAGTTCCCCAAGGACCCTTTTTTTGTCTAATGGATAGAGCAACATGTTAAAACCCCTACCTAGCATCCATGGACCTTATGGTTATTGGACATGGGAGTAGAAAATGAGTTACAAAGATGGCCTCTAGAATCCCTAGAGTTAGGGGCATAGATATTAATTAGATTCCATTTAAAAACATTCCTCTCATCTTTCATGGTGGTGTCTAAACATTTTATGCTATTGTAACCTTTGGTTCCTTTAATTTTGCTAGGATTCCATAGGGTAGCAATTTCACTAGGGGCACCATCCATATTGCAAATGCAATGTTGCTACATAGACCATATGTTTTTAACATTTTTTTAAAAATTCCCCTATGGCATTGTAGCTTCTTGGATAAGAAGAACATCCACTTTTAGATCCATTATAGAGAATTTAATAATATGTTGTTTCGAAGGGCTATTCAACTATTGAATATTCCAAGTCATTATCTTGATTGAAGAAAAGAAAAAGGAAGCCAGTGTCAGATAGTGGCCAAGAGATGCCTAGCCTTTTTTAAACTAAATTTTGGTTTTCTTATGACCCAAGAGACCCACAAGGGCCTTCTGTTTGCTAAAATCCACCTCATGAAGAGCCTCCCTGGCCCTAGTATCCCTCTAAGAATTTCTCTCTTGCTTTCGTTTTCCCCCACATCTCCTTTCATTTTCTCTAAATTGATTTTACACTTACCTATGTCTAATCTTTTTTCTAGAAAATCCTTCATAGAGTTCCATATACGTATAGGGGACTCCAAATCCACAAAAACCAATAAGGTCAAGGAACCAAGAATATTCTTGTTCTGGTCTAGTTGTAAAACATATTCCCCTCCCAAAGAAACACATAGACTTCTTTCATCTATCTCAGATGTTTTAGGGGAGGAGGGGGAAAGTCTAGGGGTAGATGATTTTATATTTATTGATCCTATTTTCTTTAGTCTTCTCAACATCATTGTGGAAAGATTTGAATAATACTAGCCAACTTTGGAAGAAATCCCATAAAGAATTTGGCAAAGTAGTATAATAATTTAGTTCAATAAAAAATTCCAACATTGTTGTGCAAAGAAAAATTTGACAAACAAGTTATCTACATCTTTTTGAATCTCATTACACAAAGGAAAATGAAAATTAAAAGGTTTTGATATTTTAAATTTTGATAAGGGATCACTTGTTAGGATTCTCCTTTTCAAGCCAACCAAGCAAAGCTCCCAACCTTTGGTAAATTTTTTCTATCCCAACAAAAAGAAAAAACCTTTTGATTAGATTGGCCTGGTTTATAACATAAAGCCTTATAGCCTTGTTTAACTGTATAATTTCCATCACTTGATGCTGCCCACACAAGTAGATATCTGGTTTTATGGAGAGAAATACTTCGTGATGATTCAGTATTACTTGCAACCCATTACACTACTGTGTTGATAGAGAAGAATTTGAGATGCATTTCCAAATCACTTTACCTCACAAAGCTTCAACTGATTGCACATAATCTAGGAAATTTCCACCCCATGAATTCTTTAATGTTTCCATTGTGTGAGATAGGTCAGGATTATTCTTTGATTGGGTTGGAAATAGTCAAAATTCTTGAGGGATCTCGATTATCCAAGTACTTTGCTTGCAAAATTCTACACCATTTGGCTTTTGCATTTACATACATTTTCCAAACATGCTTTGCACCAAATTCTTTATTTCTACTCACTATATTATGAATACTAGGCCCCCTTGGCATTTTTCTTGCGCCATTCCCTCTAAGGATATTAAATGAATCTTTTTCTACTCATCAATATTACCTTTCCAAATAAATTCTCTAATGATTTTCTCAAAGTCTAAAATCACAAACCTAGGAGCTTTGAGAATTGTAGGAAAATAAATTCACACTCTATAATAAGAAAAAAAAAATGATAAAACAGGGCTTAGAGTGGCAAAAATTTAGAAAAATAAGAGTTAGGAAACTTGGCGGTAAAAGCTTGAATAAAGGGAATTTGAATAAGTTATCTATATTATTTCAAAAATATGTATGGGAGAATAAATTTTTAGCAGAGTGGATGCTTGGTTTCACAAACTACTAGGTTTATTTTTTTTAAGTCTATTGTTGAAAATTTGAAATTTCAATCTGTGATACTTAAATTCGGGGAAAAATAAGAGAGTAGGTGTTTGTATAACCACCTAACCACAATAAAAAGATAATATTTTTTTATAATATTTTAGATATAAGTAGAGAACTCATGTCCTGATGTGATGCATATTTGTTTGTAATTTTTTTTCCAAGTAAATAATTAATTATGAATTTTTTATTACAACTTTTAAAAATAAAAACTTCATTATGTCTAATCCACCTTAACTTGGTCAAAACTTCATGGAATTCATTTTATTTAATTCTATAGTATGTATAGAATGTGACACATGTTTTTGGATTCAAAAATGTAATCTTTGTTTAAAAGGTATAGATGTTTTCAACTGACCTATCAATCGGACTTTATTTGTAATTCAAATAGAAAATAAAAATAATAATTATTTATTAAATTCAAAGTAAACATAATTTATATTGTTGGAAGTTGAGAATCTCCTTCAAAACCATTTTTCATTTTAGTAATTTTGGGTTAAAAAAAATTAAGTTAGCCACATACCCTACAAAACCATCCTTCTCATACTTTTGGCCCACCATGATCCTACATACCCAAATAGTCCTAATTTTATTTCTACTTTGTTTCATTTATAATAGCTCAAATACTAGATATATGGGTTTCTCTTCAAAATAACATAACTATATAACACAATGATAGTATGATAGTATAATAATGGTCCAAGGTAACTAGATACCATGGATAATGATATTGCTTGATAATGATATTGATAGTTTATAATGTACTCTATGGCATAATGTACAAATAAAGGGTTTTATTTATATGGTCCACTTTATATTTCATTAATGGTGGAGATTAAATGGAAAGATCTAGGAAAAAATGAGCTAGGATAAGAGTTATAATTTAGTAAATAGATAATATTAAATTAAATAAAGAAAATTATTTAATTCAAGAGAATATAGTTGGGGAAATAAATAAAATATTATTTAATTTATTTCAATTGATAAATATTTAACTTAAATTTAGATTAATTTATTTAACTTGTGGAATGAGTGTTAGGTAATGAAATAAAATTATAAAATTATTTAATTATTGTGAACCAAAGATAATTTGAATTTAATTTTAATTAATGTTCAAGGGAAAATGATAAAGGATAAATTAATTAAACAATTAAAAATTATTTAATTGATATAGATATGATAAAATGATAAATATAATTGACTATAGCATCCAATTACAGGAAAAGAGGTCACTAGGTCTAGTCTCCCCTATCCCAATGGTATCAAAGGGTGTGCTTTGCTATCATCACCAATCATATGAAAATGTTTACCAAGCACATTGTAGTTTATAAGGGATTACCTAATTCTTGGAATCTAAAAAACAGATAAAGATAATTAAATAATTAAAAACTATTTAATTATTATAAATGAAAAGAGGGGATATTAGCTTATTTAAATAATTAAAATTTATTTAATTAATATGAATAAAAGAATTGATGAGGATGATAAGATGAAAATGCAAATTATTCAATTTTTAGGATTCTACATTTTCTCTCTGTTTGAGAGAATTTGTTTTTGCCACATCCCCATAAATGCTATAATTTATTTTGTTACTCACATGTTGTCTAGATGTAATTTGGATGAAGGAAAAACCTTGAACTGATAAGTATGTCTACACCCCATATTTTGGATTATCATAAGAACTTAATTATCAATATAATAGATTTAAACACTTTAAATGGCCATTTGAAACAATTATTAAATAATTGATATTTATGAACTAATGATCCTATTTGATTTTGACATGGTATATCTATATGTGTATTAAACTAACCAAATATTTACAATTCTATGAGAAATTGGATAAATTTTGGAAGTTCTCAAGGTGTAACAAAAAGTGGATTTGGCATCCTATTTTGGGAATGACCCTCAAACTCAGTAACCTAGTTTTACTAGTTGAAAGTTGAGCCACTTTTGTTACTCCACCCAATTAAGAGTTTATTTTTTGGCAATGCTTGACTAGTGTGAGCTTCTTCACCTTGTCAATAGTGAAATGATGAAAATGTGGTATGGTGCTATCATATGGTTTTAG
>VDFB02189929.1:0-22241 GCA_007258455.2 Sequoia sempervirens
GGCGGACTTCAGCTTGGTACTGTCCATTGCTTCAGATTTTATGCCATTTGCTTCACATTGTCAGCCATTGCCAACTTTTACCTGGCTGTGTTAAGGCGGAATCCATAGTTTGCTTGGCCATTGCTCAGATTTTTCTGTCATTGGCATCTTTCTTGACTAAGGCTGAAGGTGTATATCTCAGTTTTCTCCATGATTGTGTTCAGATTTTCCCATGAACTGTTCAGATTTCTCACAAATTTCCAGATTTCTTGACGAATTTCATGAATTTTACCAATTTATTGATGAATTCATCATCTCATTCACCATTTTCTGTGCTCTTTACCAGATTTCCCTGTAGTTTTCCAGAATTTCTCACCATTTTTGAACAGATTTTCCAGATTTTTGAACCTTTTTTGTGATTTTCCAGATTTTTTGACCAAAATTTCAAAAAACTTCGAATCGATTTTCTGAGAGTTTCGTTGCTCGTTTCGAACTTCTGAGTGGATTTTTGAAACTAAGTGACCCTTCAAAAATAGAAACTTTCAAAATAGAAACTTTCCAAAATAACAACTTTCCAAAATAGACCCTAAAAAATAGGGATCCCAGAATTGCCAAAAGTGCCAAAAAAGTAGGTCCTAAAAAATAGGGGGCCTGGGGTGAGAAACCCTAAAAACTTGGAGGTGTCGAATTTGACTGAAACGACAGTCGATCTTCGTCTCTTAGGCCTTCTAAGCACAATGGTGACATTTATACAGTGATCTAGGCTCAATTTCTCCAACTTGACTCGGGTGACCGTTCAAAACTCAAACTCCTCATTTGCAAAAAGACTGGTGATAAGCAGTTGTGACGCCAAGGCAAAACCAAAAAGCAAAAAAAAAAACGAAGGGTCCCCATTTGCAATGGGGCGATGTGTGAAAAGGTCCCTCATATCCTTGAGACCATTGGTTTATACAACATTAATAACTGTTGTGATAATTGTATCCAAGTTTTATTTTGCATTTATATGTCCATTATTTTAGGGATCTTTACATGAATTCACCACGGTAATATTTTTTTTCTTTTTTTAATATATGTGACTGTATTGAGCTCAAGAAAACTATAAGGTTTAAATGGAGTATATTTTTTGTTAATAGATAACATTTTGATTAAGGAACATTGTGGAGCCTCATGCTTTTAGGTATGCTAACTTTTATTTTATGAGGGATTCTTTGAGGCACTAAGAATGCTTCTAATGCACATTTGGTGTTCTAAAGAAGTTTATGCAGCTCTATGAAGTTATGAACTACTTTCCATATAGGATCAACAAGTAGCAATGATTATAAGTTTATATCTTGTCGGAGGCCTAATCATGATTAACCTTTCCTAAAAGTAGGGTTTTGTACGACCATTGAACAATATAACTTGTTCATCATATAGTATATACCCTTATTATTCTAGTAAGAATGCATCCATGCTAACCAATTAATTGTTTTGTAGTTGTTATATAGGAAAAGTGATCCTAGATCTAACTAGGATTAACTACTTTTCACTTACAAAACATTGGAATTCAGATCGGCAAGGGTATGAGATTAACTTGCAACCTAAAAGGTGAATCAATCAACCTTGGATCTGAATTCTTTGAGGGTTTGGAAATTGATTATCCATGAAAATGCAATGATGCAACTAGCTATCTATGAAAATACAACGTTTTGAGATGAATACAAACAAATTGGAAACACACAGACAAATTTGAGTTCTAGAAAAGCGAAAGGTAGACACAAGGTACTTGACCTATGAATTTGAGGCAATTTTTGTTGGACAAGGGTATCAAAGGGTTCCCTAGTCCAAAGATTTGAACTTGAAATCTGTTTTCACATTCCTTAGGCCCTTGGTTTGTGGCTTCTTCCCTCCAGATCTTGCTGTTGTATTTTTGTCTGTTACCGAGATAATTGAGTTTCTATATCTTGTCAAGTTGTAGGGCTTGAATGCATAAATGAGCAAATTGTCTTCAATCTTCCTCCAATCTTCTTCAGATCTGTAACCTGCACATTCAAAAGGAGAGGAAGGGTTGTGCCATATAGGGGCTTGCCTCTGTCAAACTCTGTGTTGGTATTTCTACCTCCACAATGGTGATAAAGGGAGGTTATCCTTTCGAGGGATAGAGGCTAAATAACAATGGAGTAATGAGTTAACAACTTGCTACAACTCACCACTTAGATCTGAACTCCTTGATGGACTGAAATCATTCTCATCACCTTCAAGGATTGATTGCAACTTGACTTGATTTGATTTGAAAACCTACAAGAGTTAGTACTCACAAAACAAATAATCACAAAACATGAACAAACTTACATGAAAACATGATGAAGGATTAACATGATGGTTGACTGAGAATACTGATCATAAATTTGTTCTTGACATCCCTTGATTGATTTTAGGATCTTCAATTTTCTCAATAATTCCTCTTAGGATCAAAATGGTGAAAATGGCTAGGCATTTATATGCGATTCTTCTAATTTCTAGAAAATTAAATCCTGATGGCCGACAATTAGAATTAGAATTTCAAATAATAAATTACCAACATCGACATATTTATATTTGGAGCCAAGTTAAGAGGACAAGGGCACCAAGGGCGCTGTTGTGTGGTCTCACAACACGTCCCAAGACTGAAAGACTTGGGGACCCAAGTGAAAAAATAATAGCTCTTATGGCAAGAGCTAGCAAATTGAAATATTATCGGAAGTGGAAAGTAAAGAGAAATATTTAATCAAAGAGTACTTCGTAATATAAGAGTTTTGGGTACCGGATACCGGATATCAGGAACCAGGAACCGGAAACATTTGAAAAGGCGAAAGGTAATGCGAGTTTGAATGGAAGGCTCCAGTCCGATGTTTGTACTCCGGTAAGATGGAGTCTAGTAAGATGGAGTTCGATAAGATGGAGTCTGGTATAACCGAAGTCCAGGAAAGTTTGTGGGAAAAGCTGAATACCGGGTACTGGGTACCGAGTTGCAATGTGAAATGAAAATTTTAAAATTTTGAGATTATCTAATGATTCCGGTAATCCGGTATATATGCGAGGATTAATGATATGCTAGAAAGCATGTTATTTTTGAGATTCTGTAGTAACATTTGAATAATGGTTTTATATACATGAGATTTTATAAATGTTTTTTTTCTTTAAAAGGGATTTAATGTGTGGAATTTGTGATTGCAGGAGATATAGATTGTGATGCAAAGTTTGGGTATGGATGGTCAGGAAAATTGTATTTGTGGACAAATTTGATGATGTTTCCAGGTTCAATGACGCACTTTAAAAACTCATGTTGGAATAGAGTTTGTTGCAAAGGTGTGCCAGATATCAGAGTCCCGAGATGCTGGAGTTCAAGCATGTAGCAAGGAAGTGTACTTATTTTGGGAATAGCTTATTCCTGGATTTTTCAAACCGAGGATGAACCTGAAATATAGGAACAATACTTCCACCTGATCACTCCGATTTCGCGGGAAGTTCCTATATTTTGTTTGAGCGGATTTGTTTTGTTCAAAGAAAGAACCCTAATAATTAAAGATTAACACCCGAAGAGCTTCAACGAGTGATTGGAGTTGACTTCCATTGACTTCAATTGCAATTCTCTTATTCGTCACTACATTCCACATGCCTTGATGTGATTGGTCCCTTGGATTCCCTCTCATGTATTTGTCTTATCCTATCTAAGCCTTTTGTTCTATAAAAGGCCAGAGGATCCCTTTTTTATTTTAAGTTCAGAATTTGTGGATGTCGGAAGAGCATAAAACTTTTTTAAGTTTTGTTCTTTTTTCCTGTTTTCTGAATCATTCCATGACAAAACTTTGTATGCACGTAGACATTGATTAATATCAGAGCCAATTAGATAGCTACCTATCTCATGAATCTTTTGTAGTTGGTTTTGTTAGTTCAGCCGAACAAGACTGTATGATGCACCATTTAAGGGTGCATATAGAACCTACTCAGTGTCTAGAAATGAAACCCCTCTCTTTAAAAGCTCGCACCATTTTATATGTAGCTGTGAAGCAATCTGGTGAAGTATAAAGCGGTTTGCTTTGTTTTAATTGATTTTTTGGGGCATGCATGGAGAATAACTAGGAGAAATTTTAATTTTCAATATTTTTATGCTTTATTTTAGAGTAGATGTTTAAATTCTTGAAAATGTTCCAAAATTTAAATGAATGGATGGAATTTTATTGAAAATATTTCGTTTTCTTTGAATTGCTAAATGCTTAATGCTAAATCTACTTAAGTGATAACAAAGAATTCGTGATGTTCATGAAATATTGTTGCAAATCTTTCGATTTCATGATACTTGACTTTATTATCCAATTGAAAATTCAATGCCTAAAATACTTAATTAAAAAACAGTGGTCCCTTTGAGATTAACATCAACATCACATCAAACCTAAGAGTGACCCTAGTGCAATCATGACCTGGTTATCGGAGACTTGGGATTGAACTGAAGCCAATCTTTTCCTGTTAAAGCAGAATTTCCCTTTAGGTTGTCTTTGTTCCATATCTTTCAAGAAGGATAGGCTCTTTGCTGTCTTGTTTGTAAAGAATTTATTTGCCCTGTTTGTTGCCAGTAAAATCGTTGTCAACAGGCGCCCTTGTCCAGATCCACTCTTTTGAGATCTACAGTGTTGGGGGCAAAATATTAAATGCATACTTTGATCTTGCATATTTGATTTTCCAATAAATGATAAAATGGGCCATGGAATACATAATTTAGGAAATTAGGAACATATTTAGGTCCAAGCACATAGGAGGGAGCAAAATCTTTTGTGAAATTGTCAAGGGTGACAATTTATGATGCTACAGTATTGTCTTGTAAGTCAAGGGCTAGGCATTTTATTTAATGCTTATTTGACTGGAATGGTTTCAGCATCCAAGTTGATAACCACATTTGTTACTGGAAATGCTTCATGGAAACTTATTATAAGGATAAACACAAGCTTAGGTTAAGAGGTCCTCTCCTTGTATATGCGATTATAATGCTTTTCATTCCGACATTCATGATTCTAAAAAGTTTGGTATGTTGTCTTTGGCTATTTTGGAATATAAATAGTCTTCTCTATAAATTGGACTTGGGGCTGGCAATAGTTTATGCTTTAGGTTTGCATGGAGTTGAGGTGATTACTAGATTGGATTGAAATTACTTGAGAAAAAAGGTCTTGTTCCTTGACATGAATTGTGGTGTTTAGAAACCAAGAACATTGGTTTTCACTTTTCTTCAATGAACATCTCTATATAGAAAGCAATTATATTAATGTCTACAATTGATCAGAATCAGTCAATGGAACTCTCAACTCAGAAGTATAACCAATAGAAATACTATGAGGGAGCAATAAGAAACTCCGAAATGAGGATAGAAGCTGAAATTCAACTTAAAGCACACCAATAAAAGAGTAATGAATCGTGTTCATTACCTTGCCTTTTTGTGACATATGGTGAAGAGAAATGACTCTTGTGTATACATCCCATATTTGTCATGATGCACCTACCAAAACATTCCACTAGTTGAGCTCACAAATGTACAAGTAAAAATTAGAAATTCAAATTCAAAGGATGTTGTGTGTTCACTTGTATGATACTTTGCTAGAACCGAGAGCTCTTAATCATTGAAGTTCTAAAGCAAATCCCTTAGAGTACCTTGCAAAAACTTTCTGAAGGTTAGAATGCTTTATCATATCTTATTTTAAACATCATCAAGTACCATGAATCAAGATCCTCAATGAATAATAGGGAATTTGTAAGTAGGTTTGAGAATGAGAAACTAGAAATGAAGCAAAGTTGGCAAACTAATAAGTCTATTAGTTGGGGTCCACATTAGAATTGCATAGATTATATACAAAATTTGTTATCTCTATATTTGGTTTCCTGCTGTGGAGGTGGATTGAATACTTGATGATTATAGCCATTGGTGGATCGGATTTTAATTTCAGATCATGGATTTCATCATTTATAAGCTTTGGACCTATATTTTTGCATTTTCCAATTAATTTTTTCATCGTTCTTATTTGATTACCGAATAATCTCATACTTCTGTTTTGACAGATCTGGAAGCAGAAGATGGTCTTCACTCTGCAGAAATAGCTGCCGTGTGTAAAAATGTAGCTTTATTTTACTTTCTGATTTTGGACTCTTTTCTCATCAAGAATGTATGAGTTTTTTTCATAAATTTTTGATGTCTTTAAGTTTCAATTTTGCTGTTATTTTTACCAAGAGAGTCAAATTTTCTATCACCCATCAATATTTTCACTTTTTCTCAGATACTCACCATTCTTATATGTAGACTTATATCATGGGCTTTGTAACCGATATATTCGTCATACATGTTGATGGCTGTCTTTTTTTTTCAAACCACTTGAATTTTCTTTTGGAGATATTGCTAGTTCTTACTCAAAATTTCTATTTATATTTTGTTTCTTTCACCATCTGTAGATTTGCCAGATTGGTGGCTCCCTACATGGCAGACAACAGCTGATGTCATTGCACCTTCACCATGGCAAATTTTTGGTTGTGAGAATGGTAACACAAATTAATTTATTCTCTACATTCCTTAGCTGTGGCTAATTAATTTACTTCTGTTTCTGCTGTTAAGGGGAAGTTTTCTGATGCAGGATTGCGATTATTCAAAGAGGCAAGTGATGGAGAATTTAGGAGCAAGGTATATGCTCTTTCTTCATAGGTGATTAAATTCAGGAAATTACAGTTCAATTTCTTAACATGCTTAATCTACACAGCATTGGGATGATCATCCGGCTGTGATGGCAGTGGGTGTTGTGGATGCAACCTGTGAATCTGTATTTAAGACTGTTATGTCTCTTGAACCATCAAGATCAGAGTAATCTCCAATTACCCAGTTCTTTACTTTTAGGACAGTGTATTAACTGTTCCGTTTGAGCAGTATATAATTCCTTTATTTGAACTTAGGCAAAGCAGTGATGCAGGTGGGACTTTTGTTATCTACAAGGTCAGGTTATTGATCACTTGGATGGTCATGCAGACATAGTCCACAAACTGTTGCAAAGTAGCTGGCAGCCTTGGTAAACTATACATTCCTTGTAATTGTTCAATGATACCAAAAGAAAAATAGTTATCCTGCTTAAGTTGTCCTTGTAGATGCTAATTTAAAGTAGTCATATTTGTTATAACAGGGGACTGGCACCAAGAGATTTGGTTCTACATCGTTACTGGAGGAGAGAGGATGATGGCTCATATGGTGATTTCTTGCATTCAGTTAACACTTGACAGTGAAGAACTTCAATTTGTTGTGACCTTTTAGTGTTTATCTAAAGCAGCTGCATTTTGGGTGCAGTAATTCTTTATCATTCCGTGACGCATCCGAAGTGTCCTCCTTCTCGGGGCTTTGTGCGTGCCTGCTTAAAAAGTACAGTGATTATGCTTTTGGTGAAAAAGTGGAATCAGGATAGAGCCAATGTATAAATTTGCAGAAAAACTGTTTTAGGTTGTAAAGATTTAGTAAAGGCTCTTGATGGTAATATTTGTATTTTTGCAGGTGGAGGATATGTGATATCTCCATTGACTCATCCCCAACAACATTCACGTGCAGTTGTTAAGCACATGCTAGCCATAGACTGGAAAGATTGGGCATCTTATATACGACCATCTTATACAAGAAGAATTACTCTCCGAATGCTAGGGCGCATAGCAGGTATTTTAAGAAAAATGTTCTGCTGCGATTGAGAAAAATTCAAATGAAATAAAGATCATGATAAAAATGGTGTTTCTGTATGCTTTTACAGCAATGAGAGAAATGTTCAAGGCTAAACCAGTTCATTATCTGTCTCCGGGGCTATTGTCTAGGGAGCTAGCAATGGGAAACACATCAAACAAGAATGAAAACAATAAAGAGAAAAGAGTACTTTTCTCAGCATCAGAAAACAGTTCTCATGTTTCTTCAATGGAATTTCTTGGCCCATTATATCAAGCAAAGGAAACAACATCCCCATTTCTTCAATTTAGTGATGCAGTTGATGAATTCTTTGATGCACACTCAAATTGTGAATCAGCTCAGACAGATTTGGATCAATCGCCAGAGCACCTTAGGGAGAGTGACGGGTCTTTGGATGATGAACAAGCTATAGAATTGCAGGTATTAGAATGTTGATCTCCTTGCATACAACTTTAAAAATGGATTCCAATATGACTGGCTCATTTGGTTCATGAATATAAGACAACCTTTTTATTGGTTTTCTTTAAAGCAACTGCCTTCCATATGTCGGTTGAAAAGATGATATTTCCTGTGGCTATAATGTTCAGCAGGACTATCTACAAGGCTCATCCATGTCATGATTATTGCAAAAACATTTTGTGGGAAGGGGTTTTTTATTATAAATTAACATTTAATTGTAACTATTCCCCCGAAAGAAATATCATTAAGCCAAAAGAAACATTTTTTGCTTAGAATTGAAAATGATCTAAAGTGAAAATGGAACCAGTTTCTACTGAACTCAAAAGTTTTAGACTGGAAAATACTGTAAAACTATATTATCAGAATGTAAGTTAAATATTCTATTTGTAGAGTCTTGAAGAAGTTCTTTAAGTTTCTTGTCACATGTTGCATTCTGATTATATTTAGCTGTGATAATACGACTGAGATGTTTAAAATGAAGATTTCAATAGAAAATGGTAAGCATATAAACAAAAAAATGCTTTCTATTGTCAAGGGCTTGTTGGCACATTAACCAACCAATTCCAAATTGGGTTTGGCTGGGTGGAGTAATCTTGTTGTGAGATATGTGTTGTTGCTCTCCTTTCTCTTCCTTTTTGCCTTACCATTGCTTGCATCACACTAGTCCTCTTTACACTCATAGCTCTCCTTTGCCGCTTTCTTTGTCTTTAATTGTGTTCCACTAGGTTTCCTTGGGACACTCTCAAGCATAGACAGCATTGGCTGATGGTATCGACCATGGACAGTCGTGAGCAAAGGGCTGTCTTTGGATTTATAGCATGTCAATGCTGCCGACCATGACTAGTACTGTTGGCCTGATAGGATTGTTATAAATAGGATCATAGAGAAATATACAATAAAAAAAATACAGAAATAAAATATAAAAATAACATAAAATATAGAGACACAGATATATGCAGTTCACCCAATATGGGCTACATCTACGAAGAAACAACCAATCCTTCCTTTATTTATCTAGCAAAACAAAGGGATACAACCTACAACACATCCATTGTAACTTCCTCTTCTCTCTATCATAGTCTCCTCACACAATACAAAAATGATACTCAACCCTAATACAATGCCCTCATAAAAAGGGGTTGCCTTCTAAAACAAAAAAAAACCAATATAATCTCTACCGTCAAATTTGTGACCTAATGATGAAAGACCCATGTTTACTATATATATATATATGTGGCTTTTGGGGGTGCTAACCCTGAACCCTTGCCAGGGTGCGTGACCCCTAAACCCTGCAAGGGAGTACCCCCTTGCAGCCCCCTACAGCCCCCTACGATGAAATGGGCTCCAAAAGCAACAAGGTCAGGTTCCATAACCAACAAAGATATAGGTTTTAGAGTTTGCATGTGAATATATATCCTTAATCTAATCCTATTTCCAAGATTGGCCACAAATTATCTCTGCTTTGTGTTTATGTTAACAGCAGATTCTTCTATGGACAAAAGACAGCAAGGTAGAGGAGTTACACCAAAGGAAGATTGTTTGCGAATGTAGAACCTACAGATTTAAGAATAGGGGAACACTTGTAAAGCACACCAAGTCTTACGAGTTTCCTATTGCCATTTACTAGGTTTTCTCTCTCTATCTTACCTCATTTAGGACATTTCATCTCACAACAGCTATTCTAATCAAAAGGGGGATTAATGTTCCAACAAGTCAACCTAAGCAAGTCTTCCTTAGCCCTACACCCGTTTTTTTCATGCATGCAAGATGGTCATTTTATTTGCTTTATATGCAACACTTATTGTCTTATTACCTTGTTGAATGCATACTCAGAGAGGCCCTTGACCTTTAAAATTATTAGTGTCTTGTTTATTAGAGTCTCTTCTCTAAGCATATACAGTAAGAAATTTGTGTTTTGAAGGAGTATACTGTATATTTAAATTTTGTTTCAGGTATGGATTCAGTAATTCTATGGTTAGTGTATTTGTAATATCTGTTTTGATTCATTTGGTCTAGCTTGGAGATCAGCAAAGGACGTCAACAGCTACAGTTATTGTCAAGTGCTTTCATGATCTAGCTTCTGCAGGTATCATTTATATCTTTAATGTGCGATATGCAGTATTTTGGGTGCCAATTTAGAGATGATATTTTCAAGTCCTAGTTTAACGATGTACATCAGATTGTAAGAAAATGTATACACATGTTTTTTTAGATTTTATGTTGAAGTTGTTTTATCTAAGCATGATGGAGTGCAAATGTTTGAATTATTCTTACAGCAAGTCACAAACGATCACAAGTGGATGTTCAGTTGGGAGATGATGCAGATTTTCTCAGCTATGAAGCAACTCTTCCAAAAAACTCTGCTTGTACATTGCCAAGCAGTTGGTCCACGGCAGATCCAACCACATTTTTAATACGTGGCAAAAGCTATCTGAAAGATCGTAAAAAAGTATACCAATTGTGAGCCCATATTTGAGATAGTGTCATATGGTTTTAGTTATTTAAGAGTGCACCATTTTTGTCTACAATTTATTTGAAAGTTTTATATCAGAGGGTTCATCTTATATGGGCATTGTTCATTTTTGACCATTTAACACAGATTTGCATACTTTATAGTTGCCGTATTAGTTGCTATTCAAACTCAAAGTTTCTCTCCTCAAATATCTTTCTAATTTAAAATGTCAATTATATTTCTACTCTTCAGATTAAGGCAAAAGATACATTGATGCGTATGGTTGCAGCAGATTGGCTTAGATCTAATAAGCGAGAGGATAATCTTGCTGGACGCCCTGGAAGTTTTATTCAGGTATGGTATTTGTGTCTAGTGATGTCTTTTAGTTTTACTGTTTTGCATCAACAGCTATAGTAGGTTCGTGTCTGTGTTCGTGTGCATGTTTGCATGCGCACCTGTATACATAATTTTGTACCTCAGCTTTTGACCATATGACAGCTGTTGGTGTTAAGATGTGTGAAGTATCACGTTTTAGTGTCATTATTCCTTGAAAATGTGTCACATTCACCTATAAAAAACTGACATTCTAATTTTCCAACTGTAGTTTGCATAATAGTTTTAGTGCCATTGTTCCTTTGACAACGTATTAAATTCACCTATAAAAAACTGACGTTCTAATTTTACAACTGTAGTTTGTGTAATAGAAGTCATTGATGAAGGTTCTACTTTTCAAATAAGATAGTGCTTGGCAGGAACTTCTACATCCGTTTATATATTTATGATTTTATCACTGTTTTGTGGGGTTGCCTGATAATTTGAATACTACTTCAAGAAGTGTTTCTATGGAAATAAAAAATATATTTGAAATGAAATTCCTAGCTTCACAAGGTCTGCTTGTATGTTTTAATATGCAATAGAATTTAGAGGGATGATATTTTGTGTTTTTAATGTAGATAGAGGAGAAAGTGTTGCTTTATCCTTTGGTAGTTGGCATGTGGGTAAATTTGTGAATATCATTTTTCTTAAATTTGCTCCTCGGGTGATCTTGGTTGCAAGATAGAAGGCTTTTCCTTGCATTTGTCTCCTGTGGTTGTGCCAATTGGTCCTAATTCTTTTAGTCAAAATTTTTGTTTATTATACTAAATTATTCTGATTTTATTACATATAATGGATGCCTAATAATAACCATTTCGTGTGATAGCAGAGGAGAGCAGCTGAGGGTAGCAATGAATTTTTTTTCATTGTAAATATTCAGGTAAGCATTTCAAACATAAAAATAGTGAAATAGTCACATGACAAATGTGTTTCTGTTAAGGGACTTACGAGCTCTACCATCGACGCCCTATGCTAACTAGGTTCCAGGTGCAACAACACATAATCTGGCCTTATACTACATGATGGATTGTCCTCTTGAATCTGTTCCTTTGCTAAAAATGTTTGTTGAAGGAGATGATGCTTATCGCAATTCACGATTCAAGCTCATTCCCTATATTGCTAAGGTAGATGAATCAAGGATATCAGCAACCTTTGTTTGTATTATATTTATGGAAAATTTACTTCTTGGTGAGTTAATGCACCAGTTATAATTGGTTTTTCCTCCTTCAGGGCTCCTGGATTGTGAAGCAGAGCGTAGGAAAGAATGCATGCTTGGTGGGTCAAGCACTAGAGATAAACTACACTCGGGGAAGCAACTATCTCGAGGTATGTTTTCAAAATTCTTCCTAATGTGGTACCAATCTAAATAGGGTGCAGAAAATGCATAATCAAAGTTGCACGGTCTTAACAAAACTCACCATCTAATGGGGTACTGTAGTAGCTACATGCATACTTTATATACATAGAAATCTGAATAAGATTATATAATTCTGGAAACATTTTTTTAGTTCATTGTAATGTGTATAGTTTTACTTTTTGCTTGACTTAGATGTAACATTGTTGTACTTGGCCTCTGATTGAATCTTGAATATTTTCTTCTCATTTGTTATAGCTTGGCATCAACATTGGTTCCTCTTGCGTAGCCAAGGGTGTTGTTAACCTAGTTCTAGGTTACTTGAGTAAGTTGGTCATTGAATTGGCTTTTCTGATACAGGTACATATTTGATATTGAAATGCGTTTTTTGAAATAAACTTATTTTCATTAAGATAAATCATGAACCATGTAACAAAATTAACTGACACCTTTTGTTATACTTTGGATAGGGGGACACAGAAGATGAGCTCCCAGAGTTTCTTTTAGGGACTTGTAGGCTCAATCATCTTGAGGAATCCAAATCTGTACCAGCTGAACAGAAATATCCACAAGCCACGAGATGTGAAAATCTTTGAACCAGCCTCATCAATATAGTGTACTTTTGTGAAATGTAAATGGTACAAGGAGGAACAGTCTGGCAGCAGCAAGTTCCCTTCGTTAAATAAGGAAAGATCAAAGCATTACTAAACATTAAATTCATTTCTTCTTCCAAGGCATTTCACAAATGTTGCCCTCTATTGGAGGAAAACTTGAGACCAATTGGTCTCAATCATGGTCTCATTCTAGCATTCCTTTTCCTTGTATGGGTAAAGCTTTAGAGCAATTGTCTCTAAGAAGAAATTGTTTATTGCATTTAATTCAATTTATATGAATTTATATCCACCCACATTTTTGTTGTATGGCTTTCTTGTTACTTTGTATAATAAGATTATTTGCAACATCAAAAAAAACTTATACTATGTTCCCAGGGACACATCCTTAGATTTTTTTTGCTGTTCCTGTATTGGAGATGTTTCGGGGATGTGGGGATGCCTTAGAAAGATCCCCTAGCTGTTCCCATTTTTTTGAAAAATGCTCTAGCTGTCATGAAGACATTCTTGAAACGTGGGGACGACTGAACATCCCTGAGATAGTTGGTGACGTCATCTCAAAGGTTCTGTGACTGCCCTGAGGACAATAGCAGTGGCAAATCAGCCAATTTTTAAAAAGTCCAATATGAAAAAATTATTATTTTAGTGTCTTTTTTGTGGCTTCCCACACCACATTTAGTCCTAAATGATTAAAAAAGCCAACCTGTTTCATTTTATATGTCAAAAATATTTGTATCTAAGTTGGAGTGGAAAAATAATTTTGAATAGGGTTTGAAGGTGCAGTTGGAGAAATCAACATTAGTGAGTGGTGAGGAGTAATGTAGCAAGAGAAGTAGAAGAGGTAAGTAATTCTTCAATTTGTTTTTTAAATTTTTTTTAGCAAAGTTCAAGGAAGACAAAGTTCTAAGGAAGAAATGTATGAATTTTTCTTTCTTTCTATTTTTAGTTTGCACTTTCATTGTTCTTTTACAAAACAACATGAACAACAATAATGAGAGTACTGAAGATGAAATAGAAGAAAGAAATGTGAGAGTTTCAGCCTTAGTTGGGTGTTGATTACAGTGTGGGAGTGCTATGAGTAAAGAAAAACAACCACAAAACCCATTTGAGTGCCCTTTCACCATTTAAAAAACTTATATAAAGGGCCCTTTTAACTCTAAATTTGTGGCAGTCCTAGATGTAAACAATAAAAAGATTTAGGAGGTCGTAGAGTGTGGTTATGTTACATTTGCAAAATAGATTTTAGAGGGAGTTACATTAGGATATATTTTCATTCTCTAGGCTTTACATGACATGGGATTAAGGTGTGTCCAAATATAAAAGAGGATGTGAAGGTTGTAAGAGTGGCTGAAGATTATAGCCACCCAAGATCTAGGCATTTCGTGAAAGCACAAAATAGATCAATAGGCAATGCTATTGCAATGGAATTGATTATCCAAGAAATGTTCAATATACAATGTATGAGACCACCTGGTTATATAGCCAAGGTGTGACACAAGATTAAACAAGATTATGACAAGTGTCTTAATCCTATATCATGTGACAACTTATTGCAACTACTTGTTGATGTGTGTTTTATGACACAACAAACATTCTAGAATAAAGTGTCCAAGGATGCTCTATTCTCTCTTGAAAAACTGCCTTATACGCTAAGATTGCAAAAGATCATACGACAATTCCAATGTTTAGGGTGGTCAAATCTTGACAATGGAATCGGCTCAATGGATGTTATGTATTGCTGGTTATCACAAGGGGACTTACGCTTGACAAACTACTCTAAGGTTAACGCTCTTTTTTTTTTTTTGGATTTTCTGCTTTGACGATCATAAAAAAGAAGGAAAAGGATAGGGTTAAAGGAGTTCTACACTACTTCTACGAAATAAAGAGACAATAAAGACTAAGTGAAACTAATAACAAGACTTTGTTTCGCCACACAAAATAAAGGTAACACGTCAACTACACAAAGCAAGTGCAATCTTGAAAGGTTTGTGCTTAAGATTATATTTTGAGCAATACCATCAATTGAACAATATCATTCCAAATACACATTAAGGCATCCACATCATGAGTTCATATTAGCTTTTTGCATTGAATGAAAATCATTCATCCAAAGAAAGCATGAACAAATAGTTTCACCAAATCTTTATGATCAATCTATCATTCATTCAACTACTTCTATTGAATCTATGTGGAAAGAGGATATGCAACCATGCGACCATTTAATAACAAAGGAATTCAAAGCAAATCATGCAACTTGAGCTTTATTATCATAAGTAGCCATTAGCAACAATTTCATAGAACTCTCTCCCAATTATTCTAATCTCTCTTATTCTAACTCTCTAATCTCCTCTATGATCTTCTAATATCTAATCCTCTAATCTTTCTAATGATTTCTAATGAAAATGAGAGAATGGGAGGGGGGTTTATATAGAGTTTTTGAGATACAATGAATGTCCAAGATTACATCAGAATCAACGACAGAGATTAAAAGATAAAACCCTAATTAGGGTTTCCCAAAATACAATTAGTGAACTGCTAGTGAAGTGCCGTGAAGAGCTAGTCCTTTGAGTGTGCATCCTTATCCTATTGGGAAGCATTGTATCGAATGAATCTGAAGACTATGGTGCAAACCTCCTCGATTGTGACAAGTGGCAGCACACTAACCTTGTATTCTAACAGTTCCAAATCGTTTGCACACTCCGCGAAGGCGGTTTCCCATTCTGATTCCTGCTTCTGAAAGGCACGCCATACAGACAAGAAATTGGCTGCCTTAGTCAAATTCTGTTTGAGGACAGGTCCAGTGGTGGCAAGGAACTTCTCTTGGATTTTATTCTTCAAATTTTCCTGCTACAGATAATTCTTTCTGACAACATCCCTCTCTAATGCCTCAACAACTATCTGTAAGACCTTGTTCTGAATTTCCTTTGCTTTCTCTTCAATTCGAATAGAATCTGCCTTCACTTTCTCCAAGACATCATTCCTTGTGATTAGTGCTAGGTACCAACCATTAAAGTCATATGCCACGCCTGCTGCAATAACTTTCCCTTCAATCAATTCCTGTTTCGGAACTCCTTTCAATACCCTGAGGCATGGAATGATTCTTTCTTGAATGTCCTGGGCATTCTCCCATGTTTCTGCCAAACTCAAAATTCTTGATAGTAGGAAAGATGACTGATCATATGCCAACATTAATCTCTCTACAAATACTACCGGTTCATCACTTCTGTCATTTATCCATTCCTTGCTCTCTCTGGCTGAAGTGATTTCTTCCTCAAAAGTCTCATGTGAAGTATTCATTAGTGGAAGTCCTGCCGAGTTGGCATGACCAAGAGGTTTAGTCAGGTGCTGAATGTATTTCTGTAGATGCTCCACTTCCTTCTTTTTTCTACTTCTTTCTCCAACCTTACCTTGATTGTAGCAACTGAATTATCTAGATCCTCCACCTCTTGCCTCTTCATTGTTGGGCCTAAATTGATAGTGGTAATTGCATAATCTTGAGGAGTAATTTCCTCTCTTGTCTTGTCAATTGTTGGCACAACAATCTGTACTGTACGCTGGCCTGCTTCATCTTTTTGAATGGTGGAAAGTATCTTGGTTGGTTTCTTCACAGGGGTTGTGTCTAGTCTGGCCAAGAAATTGGCCATGTCATCTTCTTCTGGCATGTCTACTTGTTCAACTATTTTTACTTTCCTTCAGCCAATCCAAAATGGTAGGCTGCTCTACAACTTCTTCTTCTTCTTGAATTTCCTGAACATAAGGAGCACTTTGAATTCCCTTGAGGGCGGAAATCATTCCCTCTTGGAATTCGCCATCCACAACATTAACTTCATCATCTGATTGGAGAATCTTAGTGTCAGTAGGAGATGGCGGTTGATCTTCTTCCAATTGGATGGGAAGGGGAGAAGGAATTCTTATATCTACCAAAGATTCATCAATATCCATTATGTCATTAATATTTGCAGATGCAGTTGAGCGGGGTGGCTTAGCCTTATGCTTCTTTTGAATAGGCTCTTCAACTATAGCTTTATCCTTGGACTTCCTTTTCCTTGAACTAACGTTTTCAATTGGCTCACTTCCTTGGGATGCTCCAACGTTCGAGGAATAAGACTCTGCCTTTCCCATCAAATCATATGTTAGCTCTACATTATTCTGCAACAAATCCTGAACTTGTTGATCTACCCACCATTGAGAGTATTGGACAACAGGCCTCATGAAGGTGTCCAAATATGCAAGCTCTGGCTCATACCATCTTATAGGAAGCAAGGGTCTACTTTCATCAAACCTTGGTTGAGTGAATTCACCATCATCTTCAATTTGATCCGGTATCCTGAAGAGCTCGGCTGTCCTTATTAGGTTAACTGGTAGTTGAGACCATATTCTCTTTCTGACTTCGAACTCATCAACAATGTTTGCCCAATAATCTTCTAGCTCGACTTCGTGCTTATATTTCCTTCCCTCTATGGATCCTATATGGTGATGAGGATCAAAATTATCCTGGGACCGATATGAATTGAAGGGATACTTTTCTATTTCCAGTCTAGCACTTTCTGCTGCTTGTGCTGATGGGCATGATTCTTCCATATTGCCAATGAAAAGAGGGAATGTGACTTCCGCCTTACCCTTTTCTCTTTGGAAGTTCTGATATGTTTCCAGTTGTCTGAGAACCTCTAGCAATACCATTCTGTTAGTGGGAAATATTGGAAGTCTGAAAGAACATCCCGTAAAACCTTGGATCCAGATGTATGTGAATCTAGGATACTGGATATACCAGGATCCATATCTATTGATGAAGATTTTGGATTCATGAGATAATCTCTGATGTGCTCCTCCTTGCATTATTCTTGTTATATACATGAGAAATGCATCGTGAGCTCTTCTAAAATGTGTCTTTTTTGACAGCTGCAGTTGAGGGTAGCAGTTATATACTTTAAGCTCATTTTCTCCATTACCTTCCAGACCTCGGCATATCAATCCAGCATATCTATAAGCTCTTGCCAACATGTAAACAACATATGAGCTCATGTGGAAGGACTGGTGCTCTCTAGATTAACTAGCTGTTCGTGGATGTTATTGCTAATCATTCTTTCCCAATTGAACATCCTAACTCTAGAAACAATTTCATCTATGAAGAAATACATCCACGTTTGAAATAATGCACCTTGGGGGCTGCCCATTATTCTATTCAGTAGAAAAATTATATCACCATGATCCTCTTTAAAGTCGGTCCGTCGCAAAGTCTTTGGCATCTTCTTAATTGGCCTTGCTTTCAACAACCATGACTTGTTAAAATTGGTTGTGCATTGCTCACTTCTTTCTTAAAAAATTCTCCTTGTGTCTTCCTTGGTTTTATATGAAGACTTGTGGTGGCTAGGAATTCCAAAGGCTTCTTGAATGGCGCTCTCTCCAAGATGTGCTAAGACTCTTCCATCAAGAGCTACAATTTTCCTTTCCTCTGGATTATAATGTCTTGCGCATTCCACCATCAATTTAGGGCACTCAACAGCTAGAGGAAATCCAACTGCCTAGACAATTCCATTTCGTACCATCTAGCGAGCTATGGCTGTAGGCATGAGTCCATTTAGTCCCATCATTCTTTTTCTGAATTCTTCAAAATCTACATGTCCCATGTCAGTGTCTTCGATATTCTTCCATTTTGAATTGACTTTGGATTCCAGCTGCAGTCCTTTACTCGCAAACTTCATTTGTTTCTTCTTTGAAGATTCGCCTTGTGTAGTCATCCACCTGCAGGAAAGAAAATATATCAATTTAAATAATTTAATTCATATTTTCTCTCTCCTGAAAATATAAATTTTCAGCATGTCAAAATCAAATTTCAAAAAGTAAGCTGAAAAATAAGAGGAATGCATAAATTTTGCAAGAGTGCATAAAATCATAAGTAACAATGAATTCCATTAATCTCCATTTTGAATTCTTGAAAATTTTACTCTTGCAATTCAGCTGTGAAGAATTCTGACTTTACTTCTGAAAATCAAGCCAGTCGTTCAAAAATTTCGCTCTTCAATTCCAAATTCTATCCTGAAAATGACTTCTCTTCTACTTCTCTTCCAAATTGCTTCTCAAGAAAAATTAAACTTGCTGAAAGATATGGTGAAAATGGCTTGTTGAATTGCCTTTTAAGGTTGAGAAATTGATTTCTTTTAGCAATTTCATTTTTCTTCTCTTGAGTTCTCCTCTTCAGCAAAGTAAGTTTCCAATTTTATGTCTCTTTTCTGGAGTTCGAACTTCTTCAACAAAGTAAGTTTCCCAAATTTACGTCTCTTTTCTTGAGTTTGAATTCTTCAGGATAAACTTTGGAAAATAATAAAAGATTTTCATGAATTTTCAATTTTATTTTCCAAACTTTTAATTTTCTCCAAATTAAAAAAACATTTAATTCACCTTATGGCTAATTGTTTGATTTTCTTTTTACTTTAACTTTTCCAAATTAGCCATGGCGAAAATTATTCATCAATTTCAATGTTGGATGAAGATTTTTATTTTCTCTCTCTCGAAGTCTAACTTCATGTCGATTTTTTTTAATTCTCTCTCTCTTGATGTCAAGGTGAATTTTGTGTTGAATCCTTAATTTCTAGGTGAATTTCAAACTTTCTTTGCCATTTTCATCTTGGCATGGGCATATTTTATGTTGAACTCTCCATTTCTATCTCCTGAAATTGGACTTTTCATTGATTTTCCATACTCTCTCTCTACTCATGGCGAACTTCATGAAGTATTATCTATGGTAGACTTTCTTTCTTTCTTGTTGCTTTCACCTTTCTCTCTCTAGGAGAACTTCTTAGAGAGTTTTCTCATATATCTCATTTCCAAGTCGGACTTTGCAAACCTTTATCCGTTTCCATTCAAGATCTAGGCGCACTTTCAAGGTGATTTTCTTCTTGTCATCTCTTCATGGCGGACTTTCAAGGCTCTTTGTCATTCATTTTTCCCTAGCCTTTTAGGAATGGTGAACTTCCTTCCTTATTTCCATTTATCTACCTCTCTTTAGGCAGACTTCATAAACAATTTTCTAAGTACTTTTCTCTATGGTAGACTTTCCTTTTGTTTTCCATCCAAGGTTGGCAGACTTACTAGATGATTTTCCAATAGCTATTCAAGGCTAGCGAATTTTCTAGAGCTCTTTCCAATTGCTCTTCTCTACATGGCGGACTTCCCATAGGAGTTTCCACTTGTCTTTCTCCCTCTATCTCCAAGGCTGGCAGACTTTCACTCTTTTCCAATTCATTTTCCACCCAATGGCGACTTTATAAAGCATTTTTCCAATTGCTTTTCATTATGCGGACTTCATAAAGGTTTCTCCATTTCTAAGTCGGACTTCCAAGAAACTTTTCCCTGACCAATCTCCAAGGCTAGTGGACTTCTTAAGCTCTTTCCACTTTGCCATCAAGCTGGGCGGACTTTCATGATGAATTTATACTCCTATTCAAGGTAGGGCGACTTCATAAAGCATTTTCCAAATACCTCTTGGCATGGGTGGACTTTAAAGACTTTATGCCAAGCTCTTTAAGGTGGGCGAACTTCCCTCTTATCTTTCCAAACACTTTATCAAGGTTGGCGGACTTCCCAAGACCTCTTCCAATTGACTTTCAAGAGCTGGGAGGACTTTCCAATGGCTTTTCCAAAATGTCTTCAAGGTTGGGCAGACTTTGCAAGAAGTTTTCCATGCTCTTAGAATGTTGGGTGAACTTTCACCAGCTCTTGCCATTCATCATTCAAGGTAGGGAAGACTTTCACAAGGTCTTTCCAATTGCTATCAAGGCTGCAGGGCAAAATTTCAAGCCACTTTTCCATGTCATTGAACTAAACTCTCCATACTTAGGCAATTTCCACCATTTCACCATGAATTTCATGTTGGTTGCACCGTATTTTCTGATTTTTCATTGACTTTTCCATATTTTCCATTGATTTTTGTGACTTTTTTGATTGATTTTTCTACATTTTCATGCTTAATTAGATTTCACCATGGATTTCATGAATTTTTTCAATTGATTTTCTATGATTTTCCATTGGTTTTTTGGAACTTCTGAGTGCTTTTTTGAAATCCGGGCACTTTCTAAATATAGGAACCCTGCCAAAAATAGAAACTTTTCCAAAAATAACAACTTTCCAAAAATAGCCCCTAAAAAGAGGAAGTCCAACATGGGCCAAAAATGCCAAAAATGAAGTCCCTAAAAAATAGGGGGTCTAGAGGGTCAATCCCCAAAAAGTAAGAGATGTCAAAATTGGATGAAACGATAGTTGATCTTTGTTCCTTGGGCCTTCTGAGTCCATCTGAGGTGTTTAGGCACTGATTCTGACTCAAAATCTCAGCTTAGCTTTGGATGATGATTAAAAACTCTATATCGAAAACCCTAGAGCAAAAAGAACCATGAAATTGAAGCTAAAGACAAAACCTAACAGGCAAACCAAGGAGGGTCCTCATTTGTAATGGGGCAATGTGTGAATTAGGTCACAACACTACTTAGGACACATGTGTTACAAGTCAAAAGATATTAATTTTGAAATATTTCGAGCCAATTTTTTCGGGATTTTAAACAAATTGCAAACATAATCAATACGCACCGCTAAGGTTGTAAGATAAACCAAAAGCAACTCTAACCAGAATGTACACCAAGATCCCGATGTGGGCAAGGTGTGAGCATTGGTCAGAGGATCTAAAACAAATTGCTTATGCAGGAACTCTAACCAAGAATGGCGCCGATGATGGCGAGCATATGGTCAGAGGATCTTCTACTCTAATTGTTGAAAGGGAACTCGACACCAAGTATGTGCTATCCAATCTAGAATGGAGTGAGGGGCAACCATATGGTGGAGTGATTACAAATAACAATGCTTGAAAAGAAATGCTGAAAGCTGAAAATACTCAACACCTAGAATGTGCTTGCTAACCCAGAATGGGAAAGTAGCTACCATAGGGCAGAGACGTAACTATTACAATAACTTCAATGAAGTGAGCATTACAGATCAGAAATTGAACAAGATTGAAATGACTGCCAGTACTACTGTCAGTTTACAAAGATAAGAATCATTCGTCTGCCAAGAGCGTGGAAATATGAAAGCTTATCATTACATCACAAAGAACTCTTCTTAGCTTGGTTAGAAATGCCAAACCAATAAACTTTCAATGATCAAAATACAATTCTGATTTTTCTGCTAAATCTGCACTTTTTGAATTAAAACCAGCAGTTTGAAGATTCATTCATATGCTCATATCTTCCTCTAATCTCATCCAATTAACTTGAAACAAAATGCAATATGCTCTAATAGAAAAGGCGCCTAAGGTAGAAC
>VDFB02189930.1:0-20763 GCA_007258455.2 Sequoia sempervirens
CCATTAAAATAATAGAAAAGTTGTTGGCATGATTTGAAAAATGGATAACCTTAGGATACCACAAAATCCCAACAATCCCCAGAATGGACAAGAAAATCAATACATAAATGACAGACCAAGACTGCATGACATGCCCTGCAATACTACTTATAAAGATTGAAAAATAGTAGCAAAATCAAATTGGAAGGAGATTCTCGATCCCTTAAAAAAATTGGAGCACATGCACTAGATACCACACCATGGTTTTCACCTTGTCATATACCCCATGCCATTGAACATTGTGCGGTGGCTCAAGATTTTCAGGAAGAAGAGTGGTCACAAGAGCAAGACAAAGATGGCCACACTATAAACATGTTAAGATGGAGGTCTCATCAAAATAGTGAACAAAAGATGGGTATGAATATGATGTCAAGCATCAAAAATATAATGTAAATTTGGAGCAAGAGGTATTTTTTTATTAGGAAGAAAACACACAAGAAGTAGCATATGCATACAATACAACACCTTAGTTTCAGTTAAGAACACCAACAAAGGAAGAAAAGAGGGCTATCACAAAAAAAGTTGTGGTTGAGGCAAAAGGGAGAAAATACAACCTAAGAAGTAGGCCCACAAATGGAGACTAGGGAACACCAAGAAGCATGTTCATAAAAGAAAAAAAGAACAAGGAGAGTGTCCCATAAAATCAAAAGAAGGGTGAAATAAATAAGCCTCAAAAAGATGTTCAAAAGGAGATTGCAAATATTGAATCTAAGAAGACACTATGTAATGACAAAGTTCAAAATGAAAGGAAAAAGGTTACTAAAACTGAGAAGGTTGAACAAGGGATCACTTCCCCTTCATTTGGCATGGTCCAAGCATTGAATGAGAAAAAAATGGTAGTCCCATTAATGGAGTTGATGAAGATTGATGAGTTCAAAGAAACAACCCTCAAAATGATCACCAACACATCCCACAAACATAAGGATAACAATGTTGGTTTGTTTTTACACTACTAACCAGGTTGGTCTTCTAATCTACCTATGGAATTGCCAATTCTAATCAAGGGCAGCTGGAAGGACCTAGACCAACTGATGAGGAGTTTAAAAATCCTCCTACACTTTGGGCTCTGCAAGACCCGAGAGGGTGATCCCTTAATGTGTTTACAACATCTGCACCATTATTATAAACAAAATTAACAATAATAGATAATCTCACTTAATAGCTCAACATAATAGGATAAAATTGAATTAAATTGGTTGTTTATCAATAATATCAACTATTTGGAGCATGAGATAATTACAACACAATCCACGACATGAGATAGTCATTTGATTTGAAACTTGTAGCAAGCTCTAGGCAAAGACAAACAAATATTGAGTTATACAAATAAGTACGACTTAGATTAGTGCCATATATCCATTGCAAGAGTCAAATTAATTAGTATCTAAAGGTTCATGACAAATTTAATACATAACACATAAGATCCCTGACAATATTGCATTACAATTTCATCATATTCATTCTAACCCAATACTACTTATCAAATCCTTATACAGAACATATCCGCCTATAATTCCATTCAAGAATATTAATTAATTCCTTGAATTAAAGCTAAAATAAGGATCACACACACCACAATAGTGAGATGAATGAAACAACCCTTAGTCATTTTATTCAAAATTCAGATATGCATGTACAATGGAGAGACATGAGTTTGAATTTATCATTTCAACTGAAATGCTAGTACTGTTATACAACATTAAATACCCATGAATTCAAAACCTATTACATAATGAATCAGAACCTAAATTGTATTTCTCTCTAAAACCATCTATCTTTGTATCTCTGGAAATTTATGTTTGATTAGGTTAGAATTGCTAAATCTAAAAATCCAAAGAGATAATGGAGTGCAAAGGAGAAAACATGAAAATAAATAAAACAAAGTTACCCAAATCTTCAATCTCCATGGCTAACCTCCATTACACCTTCTAGCTTGCTACAAGTTGAAGAGTTCCCTCAAATTCTTCGAGCAACTTAAGACTATGCCATGTCCTACACAAGTGTTGAAGGATATTACTATGTAAAGATGACTCGGGTGGCGCAGGGGGTGGGAGTTAGGGGGATGGGGCGGTGGGGTGGGAGTGGGAGGGGTGGGATGGGAGGGGGTGGGTGGGGTCCTCGCCCACCACACCCACCACCCCAGCCCCTTCCAGCTGTAAAATCCCCCTGCTATCATGCCCTGCCAGGCCCATGGGTATTCGCCAAGATGCCTTCCTCCTGGCTATTTTGTCGAATGCAGCTACCGGCTTGAAGTAGAGTTTCTTTATTTAAGTGAAATAATGGGCTATAGCATATTTTATATTTTTTAAGGACTAATGGAGGCATTAGTGTTGTAGGATTAAATCACACACATGGTGATATTTCTCAAAGAACTCAGTTGGAAGGCCTGCCTTAGTCAAGTTTGGCATAAAATTCCTCAAGAAGAGAGTCATTGAGACCTTTTATATGTCTTGCAGACTAGCAGTTGGTTCTACTCATTTAAAATGCGTTGTTTGCCTAGACATCTTAGTTGTCGTAGGTCTTTATATGTCTCCTCTACATGCTGAAGTCTCGCCAACCGTTGCACACAGGGTTAGCATCGCTGAAGGATTTTCACTTGGAGAAAGGTCCTATCGACCAATGAAGGCCTCACCAAGGGTTATGCCTTCAGCATGAGGTCTCGCTGATGGTCATAGGTCTTAGGAAAAGAACGTGACTTCAGTGTAATGTCTTGGAGAAGGGATCTAGTCTCATTGACATAGAATGATATCGGCATAAGGTCTCACCGATGGTTGCTGGTCTCAACGAAGGGCGTAGCTTTGGGGTAAGGTCTCATCGACAAGGTGGACTCTTGCAGAAATGAAACAACATTAGGGAAAGATTTAAGTTCAGCATGGAGTCTCGGCGACCAAGTGATGTCTCACCAAAAGGATGGTGACTTCAGTATAAGGTTGTGCCTTTGGGGAAAGTCCTACCAACATGGTAAAGTCTTCCCGACTGATATGAGCCCTCGCTAAAACAAGGTGGCTTTGGAATAAGGTCTTGCCAACCCGAAGGAGTCTCCCCGAAGTGCTCTCAGATCGCCGAAAGCTTTTTCTTTCGGCATGAGGTATTGCCGACCTATAGACTCTCACAGAAATGAAATGGTGGTCCCCAGGTGAGCCCTCACCAAAACAAAGTGGCTTCAATGAAAAGTCTCACTGACCAAGAAAAGTATCCCTGATAGTTGTTCAAAAGGTTTATCTTCAGGGAGAAAGATATATTCACCATGAAGCCTAGACGAATGGTAAAGGTCTCACCAAAGGGTTCTCCCTTCGGTGTGATGTCTAGCCGACTGTGAAGAGTCTTAGAAAAAAGGGGTGTCTTCAGCAAAAGGTCTCGCTGATGATTGTTAGTCATGTCAATGTATTCTCCCTTCGACATAGCATTTTGAGCTCAGTGAAAGGTCTTGCCGACCAAGCAGGGTCTTGCTAAAATGAAATGAGCTTGGGGAGAATGGAGGGACTCAGCATGAAGTCTCGTTGAGTGGTCGTTTTCCCACTGACATGTTTTGTTCCTTCGGTGTAACATGTTGAGCCCGACATGATGTCCTGCCAAGAGAGTAGAGTCTTACCGATAGCGATGGATGTGCCAATAGAAAAAGGATATTGATATGACCGATGAGAACTCGCTATGAACTCTGGCTGATAGAAATTGTCTTTCTGATGGTTTTTATGATATCAGTATAACTTGTGCAGCTCGACATAAGGTCTCGCCGACTATCGTGTGCTATGTCAATGGCTACTATGAGGTATAATCACATCGTGGAGACACAATTAGTGTCTCACCAACATGTGATTTTGTGTGAACTAATTTTGACTACCTAGGAATCTCACATAGAATGTGTTCACCCAATCAGAAGAAACTAAGGGCAAACCATTGACTGATTGACTACCTCTCAGAAGAAGATCAACAAAATGCAAACAACATGGACTCATTCTGAGATCAAAAGTGATGGATTGGCTCGGTAACGATGGTGTTCAAACCTAAAATGAGTTCTGATGCTACTTCTAGAGATGGTCAATGTGCAAAAACATCTTGAGTAGGAAGAAACCCAAAAGGAAGAAGAGGCCATGGGTCTCGGGGACAGCTGTGAGGTGTACTCGCAAAAGGTAGATCGATATTAATGGCAATGCTCCAGGGCATTCAAGGTGGCTCTGATGGAAGTTTGAGGGAGGACACAGAGGCTAGAAGTTAATGTTGTGGTTGTAAAAGATCTGAAGGCTTCCTTGGAGCAATCTTTCACTGATAGGGACACGAAAAATGCAATTGAATGCAACATTAACTCTATTCCAAAAGGATCTAAGGTTTAACCCTTATGAAGCCAATGAATATTTTTTTAAACCCTAAAGTAGTGGCCAACGCATTATTTTCGGGCACATTCTATATATATGACATTTTTTTTCCTCTTTGGAAGATATAGTACAACGAGGAGCAATTTTTACAAGTGAGTAGTAGTGGAGAAAACTTAAGAGTAGCAATAGAGTAGGAGTTGGATAGAACAAGAAGGCAGTAGTGTATTTTTCAAGTTTTCTAAGTATAGATGGAAACAATCTGAAGATATAGGTTTTTTGTACACTAGTGATGGTGCCAGATTTGTAAATGTTGCTTAGCTATTTCACTAACAGTGGAAGCAGCCAGATTTAAATCTCCTTCATATTGTGTTCTTGAATGGTATTCATCTTCAGTTAATCATTTGATTTGAAAAGCTTTCAAGGAATGAATTCTTATTTTATGTTTTGTTTAAATAGTGATTTAAAACTTGTTATTGAAGTTATCACTATGAATGAATGAAACTGTGTGTTAATCACAAGTTAATTTTGTTCTGCAGTTTTAGTTAGCAATTCCTTGAAAGGTAACAAGTCTAGTTAAGTTGGATGAATTATTATTCTCTTCAGTTCCAAAGGTTTGATCTATCTTTTTTTGTTTCTTTAAAAACCCCAGTTAAATTAGGTTTGAATTTATGCTTGATCTTAAAACAATCCACAAGCTCAGTACCAGCAGGCCCCTTGAACATTATAGTCCACATTAACCATTGAGTGAAATTAGCACAGTCAAGAACCGATTACAAAGACCTTGGGAGTTAGATATCCATGTGTTATTCTTTCTCTTTCAGGAGAGAAGAATAGTAATATCCCGCTTAACTGTTGCTATGCTATTTGGACCATCAATAGAGAACTGGCAATAGAAGGAGGGCCTAGAAGGGCAAGCTGGATAATACTAGGTTTTTCTCACCAAAATGGTCCTGTAGAGTTCTTCGATCAGCTAAAAATACACCATCTTTGATAGAACTCAAGACCCCAATAAGACACAAGAGTCATAAGTGTGATACCCCTCATGTTGTTGTTACTCTTATGGACAGATCTTGTACTTGGTTGTGTGGGTGATCAGTTCACCATTTTGGTTGTGCATGGATTTATGGCTTGGTTGTTTGGTTTCATTAGATTTTACATATGATGTTAGATGATACTTTTTATGGTGATTATGTTATAAGAAATTTTGTGGTGCTCTTTAATAATATACATGATGATGTGCGAGTTTTATGCTTTTATATTGTTTGGTGTGTTTATTGTGAGTCTTGGTGCCAGAAAGGAATAGGGGTGGCATCCACTTGCTTCCTGGGGTCACCAATCCTCGATTTTTAATGTTTTATAAGGTTATGAACTCACGTTGTTTGTTTCATCTGCCGGATCTGGTTACTGATGCATTCCACCTTGCCCCACGGCCGAGGGGCGGCCCGGCTTATCAAAATAAACCCAATGGGATTGATGTTGAAAAAAAGGAGTGGTTAGGAAAGAATTCCCGTCCCCAAAGGGAGTTTGAAGTCTATTATCGTCATTCATGTTAAAATCAGTTTGGTCTAGTTAATAAGCCATAAGCCATTCAGAATGTGGGACAATTATTTGGTGATTAGGTTTTAAGTTAATTTAGTTTAGTTGGTAGGGTTTTATTCTTTGTTAAGGCAATACAAATAAAATAGGTATGCTGGTGTTGATATTTTAAAAAGTCTTATTACTTTTTATTACGTGGAGTTAATTAAATAGTTTATTAAAAAGTTACAATGTTAATAAAATAAAATATAAATAAATAAAATAAAATATAAATAAATAAAATAAAATATAAAAATAAAATAAAAATGAATAAAATTGATTTTAAAATAAAAATTATTAAATTTTCTTTTATGGGGAGTTGTACGGGTAGTGGGAAAATAAATGAGTTTGGTGGAGGAAATGATTCCCGGAAGAAAAACAGGCATGGGGAACAGAAGTTCTTCACGAGAAAGATTTGGCTAGGAAGAGTGGGGAAAGCTTGGTTTGTGAATTTTTGTGGGTTTTCTGTTGTTTACTTGTGTGTGGATTTGGAATAAGCTGCAAGGTTCCAGAAGATTTCTTGTTGGCTAGAGGTAGAGCTTCTAGGAGGAGTTTTAAAGCTGCAGGGTTTTGGTGCAACTCTTACTTCTACAGCCTACAAGAAACAGGTATTTCACAGTATCTAATTTATTTCCTTTGTAAATTAATGTATATCTTCTTTGTAAAATTTAGAAAACCTTGTTTCTGGCTGTTGTCGTTAAGGCTTGTGTTGCCTTTGTAGATTCTAGTTTTAACAAACAAAAATAAATAAAAAAATAAAAAACCATAGTTGAACAGAGGAAACTTAGAATATATTTGTGCAAGGAAAAATAGGAATAAACACAGGAAAATTAGCAAAATTACTGTGCAACTTCTGTGGAAGTTGTGGTGTTTCTATTACTCTGTAGTTTAGCACTAGAAAATAAAACTTAGTTTCCATGTGATTCTTTTTATTTTAATGGAATTGTTGTTTCCTCTGTAATCCTCTGTCTGTGGGATTTTAATTTAACTGTAAACTATAATTTAAAATTTGATCTGTCTTCTGGAAATATATATATATATATATATTTATAAATTTTTATGATGTTTCCTGTCTGTGAAATTTTTTTAAATATATATACATATATATAAAATCTGATGAACTTCCGTACTTCGAAAATTCGTCAGAATTTTATATATAATAATATATGTTTTAAGTGTCTTTTAAAAGCATATGAATGTAATTAAAATTAAAAAAAATTAAATTAAATTAGAATTTTTGCAGTTGATGTGGGAGGGGCCGGCTACCACACGGCCCATTACAACTCTGTCACTGACCCACTTAGAGTGTGTGGAGTCCTTGAGTGAATGCAGCAACTCCACTAGAAACAAATCCTCATAATTACATAATTGACCATCATTTGGTTTGTTAAAGGCATTTTGCTGACAGATCTGGCTCATTGCTTTTGTTGGTGATTGAAAATGGGGCAGTGGTATTTGACATGTGTGACTTGTGAGGGGGTTTTGCATGTATTATGATAAATAAGTTATATAATTTTATATGTATATATATTCTTTTGGAGGAAATTGACAAAGAAATATTTATTAAATTTAGTTAATTTAATTTATTTAATTGTCTTCTTTTAGTGGAGTTATTTGAGAAAAAAATTAATGATGTGATTTTGTTATCGAGTTCGTTAATTGGTTAAATTTTCCATAGGAGATAGGGTTGTCGTTGAATTTCCAGAGGTTAGAGAATTTGATATGTTTATTTTGAGTGTTTTATTCTATTTTCGTGGCGAGTATAATTGTATGTTATGTTTATTTGCGTCAATTCGTTGAATCATTGAGTCATTAGATTATAGCGAGATGGTTTTGCCTCGCAGATTTTTATCCTGTGTTTGGTGTACTTGAGAGAGTTCAAGCCCTCATGTTTGTTGTATGTTAGGAAATTCTAGGGAGAGTGGCTCTATGTGGGCGCTGGCGCACAAAGGGGCTGTCAGGATAACCCACAGTAGAATTAGTGTAAAAAGTGAGAACTTAACTAAATAATTAGGGGATGGGTAGTTAAACACTAAAAGAAAATAACAGATACCTCACTCACCTGTTAGGGCTATCAAAGACTAAAGGTGTTCGAGAAGGCCGTGGTTGGCAAAATCATGATCTCATTTCCACGAGTGATGCACGATTCCGCATGAGTCACCCTATGGGGCGACACCTTGAAATAGGCAGTTAGGATAACCATAGATGGAGGCGGCATCTCGTGTTAGGATGTCTGGATAATCCATGAAGGCCATGCGATGACACTCTCCTCTAGCTTTTCCCTTAGTTGTTTTATTTGAAATCCTCTGGAAGTAATTTTATTGTTTTGATTTGTAGTCACTTGTTGTCATGTTATGTAGTAGACTTTTGATGTCGCGTTTCCTTTGTGTATAAATTCTTTTCCATGTTTGGTGTTGAGTCATGTGTGTATCTTTTGACGTCTTGGTCGGGAATCCTTTCTTAACTACTCCTAGCACAGGGGTGGTCGGGTGGAACGTGCTTTGCACCCCGTTGGGTTTCCCATGCTACAGTCATACCTTCAGTGTAGAGATTTTGGTGACAGTTTGTACCAGATTTATGTACCATCTGATGTATACATTTATACTTTATTCATATCATGTAATTTGTATTGTAACTCGCCCATGTGTTGGGATAATGTATCTTGTAACTTGGATAATTGGTCGTTGGTATTTAGATTGTATCTTGATGTATTATTATATCTCACTTTGTAATTTAAAACATTATTCACTGATGCAATTATAAATATATTTGATGTTGTTAAGTTGAGTAAGTTAGTTTCTATTTGTTTCCATGTTTTATTGGTTATGTGATCTTGTATAGCGTATGTGGTTCATCCTTATTTTGATGCTTTGTGTTTATCACCTTTATATGAGAACACATATCCTTGGAATGAATGTTGGATATTAGTTAAGTTTGTTAATGAGTAGATAACGTAATGTCTCTACGTGTACCCCAAAGGACTTAGGAGTTTAGCATGTATTATGTAATTGTAATTATGTTAGTTGAAATTGATAACATAGTACCTTTACTTTATGTTTTTAAAAAAAAAAATTGTTGTGTAGATAGTTGTCCTTTGGGGTTTGTGCGTCGGGGTGTTACAACTTGTTATCAGAGCCAGGTTTGCAAACACTGGGTACTTTAGGTAGTTGAGGCCATTAGGCAACCTGGCGTAGCTCTTGATCTGACATAACTCAATTGTTGTGCAGGATCATGCCTAGGGGTAGAGGACATGGCCGAAGAGGAGGTCGAGGTGGTGGCCGTGGGGCCAATCGCCATAGTCCATCACTTTCGAGCTCACATGGGTCAAAGCATGAGGAACTTCAGAGTTCCCAAAGCAATCCGATAGGAGGTGGTGGTCAGAATCTAGAGCAACCTGGTATAGGTGGTCAGTTGCAGCATTTGTTAGAGGAGTTGTTGGGTCGTCTTGGCCCTAGGCAGGTTGAGGAACAGAGATTGGATAGGGAAAGGGAGAGATCTCCTAGACATGGGGAAAACACAACTGAGTAGGAGGCAGTAGTGGCAGGTCATATGAGGGATCTATTGAGGGCACGACCCCCTACTTTTGATGGATCTGGTGGGGGTCTTGAGGCAGAGACTTGGTTGATCGATTTGGATAGATGCTTTGCAATGCATCCCTACAGCAGTAACACTAGGGCTAGGTGCGCTATCATGCACCTCAGAGGGTTTGCTTCCACTTGGTGGAGGCTAGAGGAGCAGAAATTGCACATTGACATCAATATGGTTACTTGGGAGTTGTTTTTGGAGAGGTTCAGGGCCCGTTTTCTATCCGATCACTGGAGCAGTGTAGAGCTGACGAGTTTCATGAATTAAGACAGATGACTTTGACCGTGGAACAATATAAGCGTTGTTTCTACGAGCTCAAGCAGTATGTGGGTATTGGAGATGATGAGGCCATGCTAGTGCAACATTTTGTCAGGGGCTTAAATGCCCGTATCAGCGGTGGTGTTCGTGTCTTCGAGCTGAAGACGATGGAGGTGGCAGTTGAGAAAGCCCGCCTTGTGGAAGAAAATTTAGCTATGGCTTTAGGAGGGCACACAGGAGTACAGATAGGTAGTGCTCCAATTACAGGTGTTGGTTCTCGAGGTGGGCAACCTCAAACATCAGGGACTTCTAGAAATTTTTGGGCACCTTCTAAGGGAGGTCCACAGCAGCAACAACAGTCTCAATCTAGGCAGTTCAAACCCTAGTCACAGCAGAGTGATAGATCTCATAGCAGAAGGAACCGTAGTTGGCAACGAGTTAGACAGGATCGCTTTGAGCAACCCACTCAGAGTACACAGACAACACCATCTCGAGGTAGCTTCCAGTAGTTGAGTGCACCATCAGGTGCTAGAGGGTATGGACGTGGTACAGGTTGCTTCTCCTATGGGCAACAGGGGCATATAGCGAGACAGTGTCCACAGAGGAGTACTACAGGATATAGTCAGAGATCAGCTGCTTCTGAGCCAATAGTGGGAGATGCAGGGAGAGCTCATCGGGTATTTGCAGCAGTAGAGAATCGTCAAGCTGAACATCAAGGCACTGTAGTTGAAACTTCAGGTGTGTTGAATGGTACTGGTATATCTATTCTTTTTTATTCAGGTGCATCAGATTCTTTCATTTCCCCTTTAGTGGTGGAACGTTGTGGACTGGTGGCAGCTAGGCAAGGCATTAAATGGTAGGTCGAATTGGCCTCCGGGGCAAAGGTTGTAGTTGAGTCATTAGTTCAGGGTTGCAAATTGCAAATAGGGGCACTCACAACTATGGTGGATCTTCGAATCCTACCCCTTGGCTCATATGATGTGGTTTTGGGTATGGATTGGTTGTACGCTCACCGTGCTATGATTGATTGTCGGCATAAGGTAGTGCATTGTGTAGATGATGTCGGTAGTGAGGTGGAGATCATTGGCATTCAGAGACCTATCTCATTACGCTTAATCTCAGCTATGCAATTAAAAAGGTGTTTTAGACAGGGTTGTCAGTTATTTGCTGTGTCAGTTAGTGATTTGGACTCCAATGAGAGTCAAGGGATTTCATTGGATGATTACCCCCTTCTTAAAGAATATTCTGATGTCTTTCCTAGTGAAATTCCTGGGATGCCACCTAAGCGTGACATCAACTTTAGAATCGATCTTGTTCCTGGAGCTGAGCCTATTTCTAGGGCTCCCTATCGTATGACAACACAGGAATTGCAGGAGCTTAAATTGCAGTTGGAGGAGCTATTAGAGAAAGGGTTCATCCGTCCTAGTGTTTCCCCTTGGGGAGCACCAGTTATATTTGTGAAAAAGAAGGACGGTTTTCTTCGATTGTGTATTGATTATAGGCAACTTAATAAGGTGACAATCAAGAATCGGTATCCCTTGCCGAGAATTGATGACTTATTTGATCAAATAAAAGGAGCTCAAGTCTTCTCAAAAATTGATCTTAAGTCTGGCTATCATCAGTTGCGAATAGCCGAAGCCGATATTCATAAAATAGCATTCCGTACTCGCTATGGGCATTATGAATTTACGGTTATGCCATTCGGGTTAACTAATGCACCATCAGTGTTTATGAGCCTGATGAATGGAGTTTTTCATACCTACTTGGATAGGTTCGTACTTGTGTTCCTTGATGATATTCTAGTGTACTCAAAATCTATGGAGGAGCATGAGGTACATCTTAGGCAGGTATTACAATGCTTGAGGGACAATCAGCTGTTTGCTAATTTGGCTAAGTGTGATTTTTACAAAACAGAGGTGAAATACTTGGGGCATGTCATCTCAGGTGCAGGTATTGCAGTGGATCCTTCAAAGATCCAAGCCATAGTTGATTAGCCAGCACCCAAGAATGTTCCAGAGATTCGTAGTTTCATGGGGTTAGCAGGTTATTATCAGCGGTTTGTACAGGGTTTTTCTAGGATTGCATATCCTATTACTTCTCTTCAGAGGAAAGGGAAGAAGTTCATTTGGTCCGAACAGTGTCAGACAGCATTTGAAACCCTTAAGGACAAATTGACTAGTGCACCAATATTGGCGGTTCCTGATCCTACTAAGGATTTTGTGGTGTGCACAGATGCTTCTTTGGAGGGTTTGGGATCCGTCTTGATGCAAGAGGGACGTGTAATTGCATATGAATCCCGTAAGCTCAAGGACCATGAGCTTAATTACCCAACTCATGACTTGGAATTAGCCACAGTGGTTCATGCTCTTGTGAGATGGAGACACTTCTTGTTGGGTCATAGGTTCGAGCTTCATAGTGACCATCGCAGTTTGCAATATATTTTTACCCAGCCAAACCTGAATGCTAGGCAGAGAAGATGGATGGAATTCCTTTGCGAATATGACTTTGAGGTCAAATATGTTCAAGGCAAGGAAAATGTAGTTGCAGATGCTTTGAGTCGGCGGAGACATGAGATTTCTGCAGTGGCTCTTGAGGTAGATTTGAGGAGTCAAGTCCTCATAGCACTTCCATCTGATAGTTGGTATCAGGAAGTGAAGTCAGAAATTGAGTCTGGTAGAGCTCTAGAAGGAAAGTTTGCTCTAGAAGGAAAGTTTGCAGGGTACTCACTTGAGTCTGATGATCTTCTAAGGTATATGGGTCACATTTACGTGCCTTCTATTGAGGGTCTTCAGACTCTAATTATGACCGAGGCACATCGAGCTCCCTATTCTGCTCATCCGGGAGTTAAGAAAATGTATGCAGATCTTCGGGCATTATACTTTTGGGCTGGCATGAAGAGGGATATTGCTGATTTGGTAGCTAGATGTTTGGAGTGTCAGAGGGTCAAGGCAGAGCATCAGCATCCTGTAGGTCTATTACAGCCTCATCTCATTCCGGAATGGAAGTGGGACATAATTTCCGTTGACTTTATTGTGGGATTGCCTATGACTACTAGACGTCATGATGCTATCATGGTCACAGTTGACAGATTGACCAAGGTGGCTCACTTTTCCCTAGTTCGTTCATCTTACACAGCTTCATCAGTTGCTAGAATCTTCATGGAAGATATTGTCCGCTTGCATGGTATTCCACGGAGAATCATATCCGACAGAGATCCAGTGTTCACATCTGCATTGTGGACATCATTGCAGCATGCCTTAGGAACACAACTAAACTTCAGTTTTGCCTACCATCCTGAGACAGATGGACAGACAGAGAGAGTTAATCAGGTTCTTGAGGACATGCTTCGTATGTACGTGATGGATCAGCAGTCACGTTGGGAGGAGTATTTGCATCTTGTGGAATTTGCCTACAACAATGGATTTCACAGCTCTATTGGTATGGCTCCCTTTCAGGCACTATATGGTCGTCCTTGTAGGACCCCATTGAGTTGGGACCGTCTTGAGGATAGAGTTCTCCTTGGTCCCGAAATGCTTCAGGACATGGAACAGCAGGTTGTACGCATCAGAGAGCATCTTGTGGCAGCTCAAGACAGACAGAAGAAATATGCAGATGCACATAGAGTTGACCGCCAGTTCTCTGTTGGTGATCGTGTCTTTTTGAGAGTGCGACCGCAGAAGAGCCCAATCCGTTATGGAAAGGGTTCCAATCTCGCACCTCGTTTTGTAGGTCCATTTGAAGTTTTGGAGAGAATCGGCCCCGTTGCTTATCGCCTAGCTTTGCCACCCAGCCTGTCACGGATTCACGATGTTTTTCACGTTTCTGTACTTAGACCATACTTTCCCGATGTTACTCACGTACTTGATTGGAATGTTCTTCAGGTCGAGGACGGACAGCTAGCACTCGAGCCCGTGGCCGTGCTACAGCATCGGAGACTCGCCCTCAGGGGCAGAGATATTGAGCAGGTGCGGGTTCAGTGGGACCCAAATGATGAGACTTCAGCGACATGGGAGGATGCATCCCGCATTAGAGAGGCCTATCCATACTTATTTAGTGGCTTTCAGGAGTAAGCCACATCCTAGGGGGGGAGGATGTGATACCCCTCATGTTGTTGTTACTCTTATGGACAGATCTTGTACTTGGTTGTGTGGGTGATCAGTTCACCATTTTGGTTGTGCATGGATTTATGGTTTGGTTGTTTGGTTGCATTAGATTTTACATATGATGTTAGATGATACTTATTTATGGTGATTATGTTATGACTTTTGTGGTGCTTTTAATAATATGTATACGTTGATGTTGCGAGTTTATGCTGTTATATTGTTTGGTGTGTTTATTTGTGAGTCTTGGTGAAAGGACAGAGTGACATCACTTGCTTGCAAGTGCCCTGTCATCCTGCGATTTCCTTTCACGGTGTGTTTTCTATGGAGATTTATATGTTTCACGACATTTGTTTTATGCAGGATGCAGGTACTAAGTCTCGATTCCACCTGCTTCGGCAGGACAGGGCGAGCATCAAAATAAACCCAATGGGATTGATGTTGAAAAAATGAGTGGTTAGGAAAGAATTCCCGTCCCAAGTCCGTCTACTGTGAGTCCTTGATTGTCTTTGTTTTATTTATTTTTGAATGTGAATGTATTGGCGTTGGATTATGTTTAGATGTAATTTAATTAAAATTTTGTTGGTTATGATTTAATTAATTTTGTAAAGAGTTGTGGAAGTTAACTATGTTATTATGATTATTTGAAAGTTAAATAAAATATAAGTATAAATAAAATAAAATAAAATATACGTGTTTGATTGATGGTTGAATGTTAAATGTTGCTATTTTATTTTATTGGGTTAATTAAATAGTGTATTAGGTTGCAATGTTAATAGAAGAAAATATAAATAAATAAAATAAAATATAAATAAATAAAATTAATTATAAAAAAAAATAAAAATAAAATAAAATAAAATAAAATTGATTTTAAAATAAAATTATTAAATTTTCTTTTATGGGGAGTTGTACGGGGAGGAGTGGAAAAATTAATGTGTTTGGTGGAGGAAATGATTCCCGGAAGAAAAACAGGCATGGGGAAACAGAAAGGGGCTCTCAGGAAAATTTTTTGGCTATAAGAGGGAAATGGAGGTTTTTCTTTTGGGGTTACTGTGTTAATTGGTGTGATTTTGGGTGTTTTGTTTGAAAAATTTGGAAGAGGCTGCAGGGATTTCCTTTGGAAAAGCTTCACGGCTGGAAAGAGGCTGCAGGGATTTCCTTTGGAAATTTGGAAAAGCTTCACGGCTGAAGGGTTCTGTGGCAGTTTTGGTGCAGCTCTTATTTCTACAACCTACAGAAAACAGGTTCCTTTCTTTTATTTTTACCTTGTTTTAAATTCCTACATTCCTTGAAAGATTGTCAGTTTCTTCCTGTAGGAGTTTCTTTTCTCTGTTACTTCTGTAAAATATATTTTCTTATTTTTTTTGGAACCTGTTTGAAACTCTGTGAAAACAATAGAAAACAAAAAAAAATCTCTGTGCAATTTTATTTCAAAACCCCATTGTTAATCATGAGAGATTTTAAAAAAAAAATCTATGCAATGAAAACTGAAAACAAATAAATTCATTTTGAAATTTAAAATTATTCTATATATATTTTTGTTTTTTTTTAATCTTGCTGGAAAAATTCTCTGTACGCTAATTTTAAATTAAATAATTTCCCTGTGTAATTGTTTAAAAAATATATATATGTGTTATATGATGTTCCCTGCCTGTATTTTTAAAAAAAAAAAATTTATTATACATACATATAAAATCTGACGAACTTCCGTACTTCGGAAATTCGTTAGAATTTTATATAAAATAATATATATTGGTTTCTGTTTTAAAAGTATATATAAAAAAATTTAAATTTAAATAAAAAAAAAATTTATTGGTGTGGGAGGGGACGGCTGTAACCGTACCCCATCCCTGCGCAGCCCTTAGAGGGCCGCGCACAGCAGTCTAAGGACTGCTGTACGCAGTCCTTAGGGACTGCGTCCTCCTCTATGGGAGGCACGCAGTTCCAGGGCTGTCCCATAAGTTTTAAAAAGTTTATTTTTATTTTATTTTTATTTTATTTGTTATTTAAAATACAAAATAAAGTTTTATAATTTATTTTAATTTGTTATTCGAATTTTTGGAAATTAATTAAATTTGATTTTATGATATATATTTATATAAATAAATAAACATGTTTTTTTTTTAATTGGGGATATTATAATGTAGATGGTAGACTAAATATGATTATATATTTTCTTTTGGGAGATATTTGAATTAAATGATTCTTTAAACATATTTAATTGTCATTTATTAGCAAAATTAATTGAGGAAGTTATTGGTTGAATTTTTGAAACAGAAACTCTTACGTACGAAGATGATTGTTTGATTTTAGGGTTTATGTTATTAAATCATCCCTTGATATTGAATAAACAGTAAGTTATTTTATGGTGTCCTTTATTGAGATTTTTGTGTAGAGTTAACTTGAGCTTATTTATGGGTTATAGGGTTGTCGTTGAACTTCCAGAGGTTATGAAATTTAGTGTAATTAGTTAAGGTTTTTAGTTCTACTCTCCTTGTGGACGTAATTGAGTCTTATTCTTTTGTTAAGCTACCATTTTGTAAGAGTTGGGCGAGATGGTTTTTACCTCGCAAGTCGCTACCTTGTGTGTTGTGAACTTGAGAGTTCAAGCCCTCATGTTTGTTGTATGTTAGGAAATTCTAAGGAGAGTGGCTCTATGTGGGCGCCGGTGCACAAAGGGGGCTGTCAGGATAACCCACAGTAGAGTTAGTGTAAAAAGTGAAAACCTAACTAAATAATTAGGGGATGGGTAGTTAAACACTAAAAGAAAATAATAAATACCTCGCTCACCTGTTAGGGCTATCATAGACTAAAGGTGTTCGAGAAGGCCGTGGTTGGCAAAATCATGATCTCGTTTCCATGAGTAATGCACGATTCTGCATGAGTCACCCTATGGGGCGGCGCCTTGAAATAGGCAGTCAGGATAACCATAGATGGAGGCGGCACCTCGTGTTAGGATGTCAGGATAATCCATGAAGGCCATGCGATGACACTCTCCTCTAGCGTTTCCCCTTAGTTGTTTTATTTGGAATCCTCTGGAAGTAATTTCATTGTTTGATTTGTAGTTAATTGTTGTCATGTTATGTGGTTGACTTATGAAGTCACATTTCCTTTGTGCATAAATTCTTTTCCATGTTTGGTGTTGAGTCATGTGTGTAACTTTTGACGTCTTGGTCGGGAATCCTTTCTTAACTACTCCTAGCACGGGGGTGGTCGGGTGGAATGTGCTTCGCACCCCGTTGGGTTTCCCATGCTTCAGTCATACCTTCAGTGCAGAGATTGTGGTGACAGTTCGTACCAGATTTATGTACCATCTGATGTATACATTTATACTTTATTCATTTTATGTAAATTGTATTGTAACTCGCCCATGTGTTGGGATAATGTATTTTGTAACTTGTATAATTGGTTACTGGTATTTAGATTGTATCTTGATGTATTATTATATTGCACTTTGTAATTTAAAACATTATTCACTGAGGCAATTATAAACACATTTGATGTTGTTAAGTTGAGTAAGTTAGTTTCTCTTTGTTTCCATGTTTTATTGGTTATGTGATCTTGTATAGCGTATGTGGTTCATCATTATTTGATGCTTTATGTTTATCACTTTCATATGAGAGTACATATCCTTGGAATGAATGTTAGACATTAGTTTAGTTTGTTAATGGGTAGATGACATAATGTCTCTACGTGTACCCCAAAGGACTTAGGAGTTTAACATGTATTATGTATTTGTTATTATGTTAGTCGAAATTGATAACATAGTTCTTTTACTTTATGTTTAAAAAAAAAAAAAAATTTGTTGTGTAGATAGTTGTCCTTTGGGGTTCACAGCGTGAAGGTGTTACACAAACAATCAACAAAACCATTCCATTCTCTAGGAATATGAGTGAAGGTAATATACTCCAGAGAATCACAAAGAGTGAAAATTTGTTCAACAACCAAATCCAACTACCAACTCACATCATCCAAATGCCACATATTTAATAGGTTCGTCACAACCTAGGAGTTAAGACTCACATAAGATCCTTCACCATCCCAATTGACTACCTTGCTCCACAACCAATAAAATGGCCTGAGCCTCCATTAAATTATTAGTATGAAGACCCTTATAAAGAGAGAAGATAAATTGAACATCTCCAAAGCTATCCCGACCAACACCACCAATGCCAGCATGACCCGAATTTCCATGAGAAGAGCCATCTGAGTTTATCCTTAGGACTCCTTCAAGAGGAGGGGACAATCTTCCTTCCCTATTCACCTTTGGGGTAGGATGTCAACATCTATTGAAGATGAGCTACCATTGTAGAGGGGGAAGATGAAGATGATTACAACAACCAACATCATGAGGGTCCACTGTCATAGTCAGATCACACTTAGTTGTAATTGTTTCCCCCAAAGAATGAATAATTTTCCACCAAAAGTGAGGGGCCATCACCAACACATCCTAAAAAATCTGCCTATTCCTCTCCAACCATAGGTTCTAGTTAATAAAGGATAGGCCAAGGGCCCAAGTAGCTTGAAGAAAGGAAGTAGTAATAGGGGCCCTACCCCACCATTTGACAAACTATGCCAATGAGGAAACATGCTAGTAGGCCGTATTCCACACCCTCCACTAGAAATTGCAAATCTCCCTAGCATAGGAACATTGGAAGAAGAGATGGGAGACACTTTCATCATAGGCCCGACACAGAATACACATAGAAGGGCCTTGGAAACCATGCTCACATAAATTAACCCAAGTAAGACATCAATTTTGAGCCACTAAATACATGAATAAATTGCACTTAGTGCATGACAACTTGTGCCAAACTTGCTTCCACCAAGGGACCTCAATGTCCCCAAACAACTTCCTACACAACTGCTTATAACCAGTAGACACAAAGTACTTTCTAGACAAATATAAACCATCCCAAGCCATGACATTAGGTACCCTCAAATAATTACAAGCACGGGAAGCCAGAAGCTAGGAAAGCTCATGCCTATACCCCTTAGACCCTCTAAGAGGTCACTCTGAAGAATGCTTCCAATGAAAAATTATAGTCGAACCACAATGTTATGCCACCTTATAATGCTCCATGGTATCCCAACCAGATACAATAAAAAAGATCACAAAGGGACTAGAGGTGAGGAAACGAACAGAGAATATGAAGGTGACCATCCCAAGAATCTGACCAAAAAAGACCCAGTGACCTTGAATGACAGATCCAAAAAAGTGCATGTTTAATCAACTGCACCCCTACTTTCAGAGTTTTCCAAATCATAGAATCACTCTTGTCTAGAGGATAGCGAGGAACCTAAAAATAAGAAACACCATGAAGGTATGAGTCCACTTTAATTTTTCAAAATTATATTACCCAATGTCTTTTTCAATCTATTTTCCATTGTTTTTTATAATATTTTTTACATCATATTACACAGTGATATGGGATGATATTCCTCGAAGGGCACACACTTCTCCTTCTTCAAAATTAGTGTGATAACAATGTTGTTTATGTTTGATAAAAAAATTCTTTTTCCTAAAATCTTTGATTAATTCCCAGACCTCTATCTCTAAAAAGTATCAACACATTTGGTAAAAGAGTTCCAAGAAACTATCTGGACCCAATAATATATCTAGATAGATTTGGAAAATTTTCACCCTAAGTTCCTCTAGAGTAAAAGGAGGAAGAAACATCTCATTCTCCACTTCTATTATGAGACTTGGAATGTTGTTTACTATATCCCTATAATCAAATGTATCCATTGCACCAATCAGTGCCAACAAATTTTGAAAGAATTTAATTGCTTCACCTTGATTGTCTTCTAATGTTTCAATCAAACTACCCTTGTTGTTTTTCATCCCAATTATTTTTTTCTAATCACTTTTGAGATTTTCTATATTATGGAAGAATTTTATGTTGGAATCTCCTTCAAGTAGCCATATCTCTCTTGATTTCACTTGAAATTATTCTACTTCCCTAGCCAATATTTCATTATAATCCTTCAATAAATCTTTCTTCAAATGGTAATGTTTTTGAAACATCTTGTGTATCATAATATTTTTCTTTAATTTTCCCAATTCTTCCTCAATCCTTTCTTTTTCTACAAAGATGCTTTTGAATGATGTTTTGTTCCATTCTACTAACTTGCATATGATTGGCTACAATTTACTTTTGAACATGAAATATTTGGTTTCAATGCAGTAAGGGTCCAATTTCCACCATTGTTCAATTGTCTCCACTAGCTCAGATTTCTTAAACCACATTTTTTCAAATTTGAATGAGCTTTTGATCTCAAAATTAAACCCTTTTATAGTTAATTCCACTCACATGTGGTCTAAGAATGAGAGAAAAAGAATCTTCAATAGTGGAATATAGTTTGATTCAAGCTTATCTTGGGACTAAAAAAAGTTTAATCCTTCAATTGTCTCAATGAACACATCTCTCCTATTTATCTGTGTATGAGTTGTTCTTAGTTTGGGCATCCAAAAGATTGGTAGATAAGAAAAAAATCTTGAAATATCTTATCTAGATGTGGGGACCCAACCTACTCCCCCCCATTTTTCTTTGCTACTGAGAACCACATTGAATTCTCCTCCAAAAATTATCCTTTTCCCATTAAGGTTTGGTACTAGCTTTCCCAAAGTTTCCCAAAGGGTGGACTTATCTTTACTTTTGATAAGGCCATATATATTAAATAACAGAAAATATGAATTGGCATTTAGATACCTTACCTCACTAAACATCTAGTACTCATTTTTCTTTACATTTATCAAAGCACTATTCATTCTCCATTAAATAACAAGACCACGTGTTCATCCAAAAGAACTATTCAAATATATATATATATATATATTTGAAAGACATACAATATCTGCTATCATAGGATAAACTTAGAGCTATATCTCT